>JANBXA010000738.1:6815000-6885000 GCA_030556225.1 Cricetiscus sungorus | reverse complement strand
ATTGTTAGGAGATGCTGATCTCCAGCCTGATTTCTGGATGATTTTAGGGCTTTTTTTTTTTTTTTTTTCTTAAGCTGGGATAATGATGAGGCAGGAAGTAGAAACTGGTCAGGCAGGGCAAGGGACTCTCTGTCTCAAAGCAGTTCTAGGGACATTATTGCTGGGGACAGGGACACCCTCCCTGCCTTGTGTCCTCCAAAGTGAGCATTCTGCCTCAGAGGTTCTCAACCAGTGGGTCAGGACCCCTCTGGGGTCGCATGTCAGATACCTACATTATGATTCGTAGCTACAGCGAAATTAGTTATGAAGTAGCAACAAAATAATTGTATGTTTGGGGGGGTCACCAAGCATGAGAAACTTTAAAGGGGTCTGGCAGAGAGAGAGAGAGAGAGAGAGAGAGAGTCATTTGAACCCTTCCTGCCTTTGAAGGGCTTGGCTTGGGTGGCTGGGGTGGGATGGCCTCGTGTCTGGGTGTCTGGGTGTCTGGGGTGGCTGGGGCTACCAACACCTCCTCCCACAGCCTGGACTGAGCCCCAGAGAGGATCCCTCTTGGTGTGCCCTCCAATCTTAGTCATTCTCCATGTAAACAGATCTCCCTGGGGCTCCTCCTAGTCTCCTTGACCCTTGACCAGCAGACACGCGTTGGGAAACTCTCCAATCTCACAGATGGAAAGAAAATTCCACGATAACTGGAATGTGGATGAGCTTGGTTAAAAACAGTTCTACAGTGTAACTTAATGTATTTAATGCAATCACAGAAAACGCCCACGGCTTGAAGGCGAATCTTAAATGTTTAAATACTGCCTTCTCCTCTGGCATTTCTTTCTGGTGTCTGGGACAGCGAGCCGTGATAATGACATACAAGGCCGAGCGAAACCTCTTGAGTTAAATAAACTACACTGGGAAACTGGCCCCTTGCTAAGTTCCCTCTGGAAGTGACACCTGCCTCTATTGCAAACATTTTCTTCCCGGAGTGGTTTCAATTCCAGGCCAAACCCGTTCTGCAGCATGCTTTTGTCCCTTCCTGGGACTGAGCCCTGTCAGCTTGCCAGGTCTTTAAGCCCCTTTGGTTTCTTTCCTTAAGAGCTTCCTTTCTGTAGACATAGAATTAGCATCTAAAAAAAAAAAACAGAGCCGCGGAAACCCTGTGCACCTGGCCAGCGTGCCACCTTGGCTCCTCGCTGACCTTCCTGAGGAAGGGGCTTTGCAGGTGGGAAAATGGAGGCTCTGAGAGACGGGAAAAACCAGACCAGGTAGTAGTGAGTTACTTGGGTCAGAGCCCGAAACTCTCCACTCTCCTCCCTCCCTTCCTTCCTTCCTTCCTTCCTTCCTTCCTTCCTTTCCCTTCCTCCCTCTTCCTCCCTCTTCCTTCCCCTTCCTTCCTCTTCCTTCCTTCCTTCCCCTTCCTTCCTTCCTCCCTCTTCCTTCCCCTTCCTTCCTCTTCCTTCCTTCCCCTTCCTTCCTTCCTTCCTCCCTCTTCCTTCCTCTTCCTTCCCCTTCCTTCCTCTTCCTTCCTTCCCCTTCCTTCTTTCCTTCCTTCCTCCCTCCCTCTTCCTTCTTTTCTTCCTTCCTCCCTCCCTCCCTTCCCTTTCCTTCCTCCCTTTTCCTTTCTCCCTCTTCCTCCCTCCCTCCCTTCCTCTTCCTTTCTCCTTCTTCCTTCCTCTTCCTTCCTTCCTTCCTCTTCCTTCCTTCCTTCCTTCCTTCCTTCCTTCCTCCCTCCCTCCCTCTTCCTTCCTTCCTCTTCCTTCCTTCCTTCCTTCCTCCCTCCCTTCCCCTTCCTTCCTTCCTTCCTCTTCCTTCCTCCCTCTTCCTTCCTCTTCCTTCCTCCCTCCCTCCCTCTTCCTTCCTCTTCCTTCATTTCTTCCTTCCTCCCTCCCTCCCTCTTCTTTCCCTTCTTTTCTTCCTTTCTGTTCTCCCTCTGCTCAGCAATTCTCACAGATAGGGGTTCAAAGCCTCCCTCCCTCCCTCCCTCCCTCCCTCCCTCCGTCCCTCCCTCCCTCCCTCCCTCCCTCCCTCCCTCCCTCCCTCCCTCCCTCATATTTCACAGTTTCTTTAGCTCCAGTCAGCACTGGCATCTCCCTCCCAATGCTGACGAGGAAAAAACCCAGACCAGGGGAGTCAGATTTATCGCCTTCATTGTTAAATCTCCAGTCACTTTAGCTCAGTATGAACTACCTTTGACCATACATTTTCTGCTCATTTCCATTTGTGAAACACCAGACAGTGGTTCCCTCCAATGGAGCAAGGATGGTTAGGCGCCAAATTCAAAGAGTCTGATTTCAACCAGGCCTCAGCTTACCACTCCAGTCGAGGCTTTCTTTACTTCTTCATCCTCTGTCTTTCCCGCCCCATGGACTTCCTGGAGCAGAGGATGGTGCTAAGGCTGGGATCAGGGGTGGGGTGCAGGGATTGGGGGGTTGTCTGTCTGTCTCTCTGTGGAGTCACTCATGATATATGCATATATCATGTTGTGGGCAGTATCTGGAAGCCTGGAGGACAATGCAGAGCGTGGTGGCTGCAGTTGGGGGGAACAGGAATCCCAGAGTGATGGTCACAGGACGTGCTTTGTCCCTTTAGAGGGTAGCTGCACATGGTTGCACAGATTATACTTGCAAATGCGCCTCAGCATGTTGGCGGCGGTGAGGGGACATCCAGAGCACCAACAGTGTGGCCTTTGTTCTAATGGTGCTGCGTGGAGGGCTCTAGAGAAGAGGCAGATTTGCGAAGCATGGTCCATGCCAGGCGATGTCCCGGGGGAAGGGGACTCTCAGTCTGGGCTCCTGTTGGCTTTCCACTTTCTACAGTACAATTCCACGTCGAAGTGTTTGTTTCCGTTGGCTCCTGTTGCCCAGCCCGGCTTCCTGGAGGAGGTGACCCTCCTCTTTGCTCCCCATTGACCTGTATTTCTCATCACGATACAGCTTAACATGGGCCATCAGGCTTCAGTGAGATGTCACCTTTGCTGTCATCTTCCCAGCCCCTCTGAGGCTCAGTCTCCTGTCCTGTAGACAGAGCTCAGCACTAAGTACTTCCGCCTAGAGTGGTCCTTAGTGGGAACCATAGCCCACTTGGGTTTTCCCCGTTCTCTCTCTGGCTTCCAAGTCTTCTTTTGTTATCCTTTCCTTGTGCTCTGGCATTCACAGAGACAGGTACAGTTCCTGGTGCTACTGGTCGTGTCACGGAGGCCTGGAGTGGAGGACGTGCTCAGAGCCCGGAAGCTGCTGCACAGGGTGAAGATGACACAGGTCAGTAATTACGAAGCGATTCACATGGAGCATTTCGCAGAGAACATGCTTGCTGCACACTGGCTTGTGTTACTGGCAATCACTTGTACCGGCTGCCCATCCAGCTCCCGCTGTGCTCTGGGCCCCCATGGCCCCAGAGGGCTAGCTCTGAGTGCTTCAGAGCCGTGAGGAGGGATCTTGTGTTAACGGAGTGTGGAGTCCATGATGATTACCCAGAGGAATGATGCTGGGCTCTGCTCTGTCCGTTATCCCTGGGGAAAGGTGTTGGCTCCGTGAGTTTCTGGGGACCTGGGAGCTGGCTTCTGTTTGGGCCTTCTGTGAGATGTGCACGGTGCAAGTCCCTCACCAGAGCCTTGCAGGACTGTGCCATTCTGACCAGGGAGTGGGATGTGTCTTAGGAAGTCACCCACCGGCCTTCTCATTTTAGGCATCCCTGCAGTTTTCTTATGTGGTAAAATCACAAAGCTGCGTAGTCTGCCATTTCCGGTCTTGGACTCTGAGGTTGCCACGCCTCCAGCCTGCTGAGCTTTGTGAGCGTCTAGTGGGGCGGGCTGAGGCGCTGTAGGCACGGCCTCCGGAGGCCTCCTGCTTCCTTCCTACTGTGGGCCTTGGCCATCAGAAGAAGCACCTCTCTGCACAGCCTTTCGTGTCCCTCCCTCCGCTGCTGCTCTGGGCTCGGCCCTGCCTTTCAGGGTGCTCCTTCTACCCTGTTCCTCCCCATCCCTTCCCTTCTCCTCCCCCCCTTCCCATCTCACCCCTAGAGCCACGTGAGAAGGACTGGGTTTGCTGCTGTGGTCCTTCCGAGGGAGGTGTGTGACGGAGCTTCCCTCTGGCCAAACACTAGCCAGGCTCCTCCACAATGGAGTCCCATCTTTGGGCATATCTCCAAGAGCCCTGTTCTAGCAAGAATCTTGTTAGGTCAGTTTAGCCGCTATCAACTGCCACTTGGTAATCAATCATCCTGAGTAAATCCCTCATCCCTGCTCCCCCCCCCCAGATAATGTCCAGACTGCTGGCAGCTAGAACTCTGCTGATCAATGCAGCCACAATCACCTCATCCACTGAGACCCGTCAGCCCACATTAGGCACGATTCTCCAGTGTCCCTTGTACGAGGCCAGTGTCCTCCCCAATGTTGCCCTAAACCGACCTCCAAAGTCCCAAGGGCTCTGAAGATCATTCATGTTTCTTCTACATGGACAGAGCAGTTGCAGCCTGCCAGGGAAGGCCATGGCTGCCAGTGAGCGTCTGTGTGAGTGACTAGAGACACGCTATATTAAAAGCCTTTGTTTCCCACAAGGCAGGAGACAATCATTCATTTTATCAACCCCAGGAGGCAGCCAAACCCCTAAGGCTTACGTCAAGGACTGCCAAGTTCAAGTTCACTGCAGGAACTGTGTGGTGATGTAAGCTTGTGACGGGGCCCTGCTGCCCAGAAGACAGCGCTGGAGACTTGGGAACATGTGTTCTGTGGAGGCAACGTTAGCCAGTTCCACGTGTGTGTGTGTGTGTGTGTGTGTGTGTGTGTGTGTGTGTGTGTGAGAGAGAGACAGAGAGAGAGACAGAGAGAGAGACAGAGAGACAGAGAGAGAGAGAGAGAGAGAGAGAGAGAGAGAGAGAGAGAGAGAGAGAGAGAGAGAGAGAGAGAGATGTGCTGTGTGCCTGTGCTGTCCCAGACACTTTCAACCCAGGTCAAATGACTCCCAGCATTCCTCAGTCCCTACCTGTGACAGAGTATGGCTGACAAACCCAGCCCTCCACCCTGAACCCCCCAGTCCAGGAGCTGGGCTGCCATTCCCCCAGAAGCCCCTTCCCTATACAATGCAGACATTTTGGTTCCCCGCCCACCCCTTGTGTACTTCTGGTCTCCTGGCTGCTGCACCTGCCTCTGTCTCTGTCCTCTCTCCTCACGGCCCAGCTCAGCCTGGCCGCGTCCACTCTGGACTCTCCCAGATGCGCTGCCTCTGACTGCACTCTCCCTCTTATGTACAATAAACTTTCTCCTCCACCATAGCTAGGACAGTCTTCCCTTCCCTTCCTTTTTATTTATTTCTTTCTTTTTTTTCATGATATGAGTCGCCTTTACAACGGCCACTCAGGTTATAAGTGGGTGCCACAGGCCTGTCCCCAAGGTCTGCGAGTTACACAGGGAGTCCCTGCATTGGGTCCACAAAGGTGGATCTAGAAGAAACCCTGTGTTGGTCAGTTTCAGCCATTTTGATAGGAACCGGAATCAGCCGGAAGATGAACGCTCAACTGAGGAGCTGCCTCCATCCGATTGGCCTGTGGGCTCGTCTAAGGGACGTTTTCTTGATTAACGATTGATGTGAGAAGTCCCAGGCCGCTGTGGCCCTATGTTATATAAGCAAGCAGCCTAAGCAAGCTATGGGCCACGAACCTCCTTTACTCTGCTTTAGTTCCTGCCTCGGCTTCTTGCTCTGAGCTCCTGCCCTGTCCCCTGGGTGACACCTGTGACCCATAAGCTAAAATGACCCTTCCTTCCTTCCCTCCTCAGGCTGATCTTGATCTTAATGATTCATCCTGGCGACAAAAGGCTGGCTAATCCATATCTGAAACATAGCTCGGACTAAGTCATGTCCAATTAATATAGAAAGGGGGAAGGACAGAAAATGTCCTGGCCATCTCTTCCGTCTCCAGGGGGGGCCTGGTCTGTGAGCCTGAGGAGTCTGACGGCTGAGTCAAAGTCATCATGCAAAGGTTGTTTTTTTTCTTCCCTTGCAAGCACTCCATTGGTGTGCACTCTAGGCTTTCGGACACGGTGTTGTGTTGCTTTCTCCCACTGAGGCAGGGACCACACGGCCAGGCTCCTTTATACAGATGCTTTGCCGGCCTCTGCTGTCCAACCCACTGGGTTTACTGCTCTCATTAGTTTAACACATCCTCTTGCCTCGACTCCAGGTACTTAGAACGGAGTTTAATTGTAGTGAGATATTCACTTTGTCAGCATCTGTGGCACAGACCATGCCCGTTGGGGATGGAGACAGGGGCAGATGTTACCTGGGGGAACTAAGTCTGAGGAGGGGGCTCCGAGAGCTCTGGGGGACAGGAGAGCATCCAGAGGCATCCTTGGGACCAGGAACCCGCTGGCGTTCATCTGTCTATGTTGTAAGCTATTTCTCCCTGAATAAACATCTATCCGACCTATTTGTTCCTCCTGATCCTTATTAAACCTCATTATCTGGTGTCAGAACTGGGATACGAACCCATGCCTCCACGTCTTTACTGTAAATCTTTATCTTTTTCTGGCCACGAGTCTTTATCTGGTAAACAACATTGGTCAAATGGAAGCCACAGCTGTATTAGCCGAGGTCTATCAAAGATGGCAGCAGGCACCTTCACCGCCAGAACAGAGAGCTGTGCTCACTGCCTTGGTCTACGCTACCATCTAGCAGCGTTGCTACTGGCTTGGAGATGCGGTTACTGCCATTGCCAGCTCTCATATTAAATTGTTAGCAAAAAAGCCTTGTGATGTTTTTGTCACTTATGTTGAGTTAGGAACCTCCCTCAAAGGAGCTGCGTACATTTTTGCTTGTCTCTAGCAAAATAGCCCAACCAAGAAAAATGTTACTAAGAAGCCTTGCTTGTCTCTGATTTTTTTTTGTTTTGTTTTTTAAACCCTTTATTAAGCTTTTGTTAATTTTAAGTGGAAGTTCTTAGCAGCCACGTCCCGGTGCCATTTTGTTATGAGCAGTTTTCCTGCCGGCCTGGACCCAGAGCCGCACCAGCTCCAAATAACACAGAGACGCTGTATTAGATATAATTCTGTTGGCCAGTTACTAGTGTTTCTTATTGGCTAGCTCCGTCTTAAATATTAACCCATTTCTATTAATCTAATTATTTCCATGTGGTCTTTTACTGGAAAGAGGGGCTGGAATTCTGCTTTCCTTGTCCTCCATCTTGAATCTCCTCCTTACTACTTCCTCTCTCCTCCCTGTCTCCTAGTCCCACCTATCTTGCTTTCCTATTGGCCAACAGTGCTTTATTCATTAACCAATAAGGGAAACATATTTACAGACTAACATCTCCTATCATTTAATGATATTTTCATGGCACCCTTTTCATTGCTTGCGTTTGGAACTTGGAAGCAGAGGACATTTTATAATGCAGTTTTTATATTTTGTTTTATGTGTGTGAGTATGGGCTTGCATGTATGCATATGTCCTATGTGCATGCAGTTCCTGCAGAGTCTAGAGAGGGGCTTTAGAATTCTCTTGGAAGTGGAATTACGTGCAGTTATGAGCTGCCGTTTGGGTGGACCAGACCCAGGTCCTCTGCAAGAGCTGCCAGTGCCCCTAATCACCGAGGCATCGAGCCAGGCTCTATTAGGAACCTCCTAGTCACTGTTAGAACCTTCTAGGACATTAACAAATCCCTGTGACCTGTGTCAGTAGCATGTGTGAGGTCCACGATTCTCCAAAAGGGCTGTTCATATGGAAAATAAATGCGGGCCAGAACACTACACGCTGTCGGTGGAAAGGAGGCACATTTCTCCCGAGGAGCCTCATTTCCAGGGGGCTGAGTGGGTGGGCCTTGAGAGATAACCCAGCTGTGTACATTCAAGGCCTTGGAAAGGTTTCTTGGAAGTGAGTTTGAGGGCGGGCATCTTCTCACATAGAGTGATTCAGTCAAGGCTGAGAACACCCAGCTTTTCATGAGTTTTGTGTTTCAAAGATGTTGACTTTCAGTGATCTGTGACATCAGGGTGTTAATACTGTGTTACGCTGCATGCCCTCTGCCCCTTCCACTGAGCCTTCCTTCCTTACGCTCTCATAGTCTTTGGTTTTTCAACTTCATTATAGCTCACTGTCATCGGATATTGATAGCCAGTCTGGTGGAAAACCGCACAGAAGGAGAGCATTTTTTCCAGTGTGAGATGGTTAGCCATTAGTTAAGGCTGGTGCATGGCCTCAGAGCACTCTCTCCACAGATCCTGTCAGGCCATGTTAGGATCCAGGCGGGGTCTGTGAATATCAATCAGGTCTTTGTTATATATGCCTGCCTTTCAAATATTGTTTAAAGACATTGGTTTCCAGCTTTATGTTTGGTTGTGTGCCTTTGCAATTAGATTTTCTTCATAGTCTTAGTCATCCTAGAACACACCGAGCACTCTTTGTGAGGTGGATCACCCAGTCGATGAGAAGAGGAAGAGGGGAAGGAGGAGGGGGAGGAGGAGGGAGAGGAGGAGGGGGAATGCACAAGCCACACTGTCTTAGTCAGGGTTTCTGTTGCTGGGATGAAAGAAACACCATCACCAAAAAGCAACTTGGGGAGGACAGAGTTAATTGGCTCACACTTCCATATTGCTGTTTATAATCAAAGGAAGTCAGGACAGGGATTCGAGCAGCAGGAACCCAAGGCAGGAGCTGATACAGGCAGGAGCTGATACAGATGCTGCTCGCTTCCCCTGGCTTGCTCAGCCTGCTTTCTTATAGAACCCAGGACCACCGGCCCAGGGATGGCCCCACCCACCATGGGCTGTGCCCTCCCCCATTAGTCACTAATTGAGAAAAACCTCACAGCTGGACCTCATGGAGGCATTTCCTCAGCTGAGGCTCCTTCTACTCTGATGACCCTGGCTTGTGTCAAGCTGGCACAAAACCAGCCAGTACACACATCTACAACGAGGGTTCTATAAAGATGATTGACCATTTAGACCTTGGTGACCATGGGGACCTGGGATGTTAGCCTTAGCCGCAGAGCCAGGCTCCCTTGGGCTACCTGCAGCTCCCTTAGGAGCCATGCACTGCCCATGCATGCCTGACCTAACGTCACATAAATCCTTGGGGGAAAACATGAACTTATCAGATGACTACTAGCTTCTACAAATTCAGAAGCTAAGACTGTCATTGGGTAGCATATACAATTTATAACAGAGATTTCTTTCAGCTTGTTATAATGTGCCTTTATGTTTCCACTAATGTGTTTGAAACGTGCCTTGACTCATGTCTCTCTTTGTTTTGTGACTATAAAAACTTCATGAGCCCAGATATAGGATACCATGATCTTGGCTCAGCTGCGACTCTATAGCGTCTACCTGCAACCAAGAAAGACAGGCCCACTATTGTTTTAACATAACAATTGATGGACACGTTTCTTCTTTCTCTCCCTCTCTAGAAACCATGTGGGAGGGGCCTCACACTGATTCAAGCTGTTCCGAGAACCATCAAAGTGTCTAAAAACCGACCTTGGTTTCATCACCCTTAAATTCAGTCTTGTAATAAAACAACAATCTTTGCTTTGGACGCTTGAAAAGCGCCCCTTGTTCTGACCTCTCCTGGTCTCCTGTCTAGGCCCTGTGATGCTCACAGCTCTTTCCGGGTACCAGTCGGGGACCCCAATTCCTCTGTCACTTGGCTGTTATATGAAGGGAACTAGTGATGTGCTCTGGGGACTTTTAGGTAGACCTGCTGGAGGGTCACCTTTTACTGCCATTCAGCCGGAAGAAGCCGGATCAGTCATTCCCCAATTCCACTCTAATGGCAGTTAGAGTTAACTCTTGAGAATGGGGAATGACGAGGACAGAATATAGAAAGAGGTTAGGCAGCCTAGGATAAAAAGAGCCCAAAGGAAATTAGCTAGCTTCTTTCTCAGCTAAAAGCTAGAACTATCCTTGGGCTTCTTGTCCTTGCCAGAGGCCAGAAATACCAGAAGCGTCTGAGAGCTCTGATTCCTAATCTGATCTCTCAGTGGTTTTGGGGTTACCTCTTTAGGGGGGTTGAGGTTAGAGTGGCATTCAGGCATGTCCAGAGAATAGAATCTCTGTCCAAATGGAAGCCTAACATTCCAGTTGGATGGGGTCAATGACAGGGCTGAGGACCGAGCCTCGGGAAGGCAGGACCACCCCTAGAAGGCTCACCTGAAGCCGATCTGGAGAGATGGGTGGAATAATTATCCCTTTAGTGAGATACTGGACTTTTCCTCCCAGGAACTTCCATCCTCCAGCACAACCTTCAAGCCAAGCAGTCCTGAGTCTGGGGCAGGTCCTGATTCAGAAAGACACAGTTCCATTTTCATACCCCTGGAGCCTGTTTACCCTTCCTCTACCGCCTCCCCGCCCACCACACACTGATTCTCCACCGTGCTTCTGACCTCCGCACCAGCTTACACAGCATGGCCTCCCCTCCCTCCCTCCCTCCCTCCCTCCCTCCCTCCCTCCCTCCCTCCCTCCCTCCCTCCCTCCCTCCCTCCCTCCCTCCCTCCCTCCCTCCCTCCCTCCCTCTCCCCATGCTTCTCCAGGCTGTGGCTGAGAGTCACAGCTTGCCTGCTGTGGAGACTTTTAAACTCCAATAAAATTGTCCTAGAGCTTCTGGAACAACAGTAAAACCAGCAGCCCTTTATGAAGCTGTTACTACTGTGGAATGTGGCGTTGGAGCAATTGGATTCTGCTCTCCTGGGCGGCAGCTACTCATAATTAACTGTACAGTAGCCATCTCCGTCTACTCTGAGAACCGGGGCTTGGGTGTTTGTGTCAATAGCTGTGCGTTAGCACACGCTAAGATGATTCACCACAGTTAGTTAGGGGACGGTGATGGCCCAGAGGATAAAGACACTTGCCACTAAGCCTGTGTGTGACCTGAGTTTGATCCCCGGGACCCACATGATGGAGGAAGTACTGGGCATTTTCCTCTGACCCTCCGCGTGCACACTCCCCGTACTCAAACGAATAAATGTAATAGCTTTTTTGTTTTGCTTTGTTCTTAGGATGGTGTAGGGGAAAGGAGAGCTAACTCATTTCCATGGTGTTGGCTTCTGCAGGAAGGAAGGGCTGTGGCTGTGAACACCTTTGTCAGTCACTGGGGAGAGGAACCTTTCCCACTGTCCCCCTCTGTCCTTGTCCTCTAGTCTCTGTCCTTTCCTCCCTTTGTCCTCCTCCTCCCTCTCCTTTCTCCCTCCATCTCCATTGTCTAGAGAACGGCTGTGACAGCTAGCGTATGCATCTGTCCTAGAAACAGAAACAGTTTACGATGGGTGATCCTGTTACTAAGGATGGCCATTGGAAGTGGACTGCACTATGGAGCCTGACCCTGGGCTACTGATGAGGGCTGAGTGGTTATTGCTGGACAATCATGCAAAATTGCGAAGGGCATTTTCATGTGAACTTTGTCAGCAACATCTTGATAAGAATCTCATAAAGCAAGACCTTCCCTGCCCCGTACACACATCTTTCTCTCAGTGTGGCTGCTCTATGGGTAGGGTCCACCAGGCAAGGGCAGAAACGTTTGTTTGTTTGTTTGTTTGTTTGTTTAAACTTGCATCTGCACTGATCGTACATGCATTTTGTTCATTTCTTCATTTCCCTAAATGATTCAGGACATCTGCTCACCATTTGTAAGTGGTTTAGCTTTATGGGTTGTCTAGAGTTGATTTAACATGGATAGCAGGACGTGAAAACACTCCACCATGTTATTTAGGGATTTGAGTGTGATGGGGTTTTGATATTTGCTCAGGGTCCTGGAGCCAGTTCTTTGTGGACACCAAGAGAAGTCTGTGTAATCTCTATGTACATAGGTATGCATATATATATATATATATATATATATATATATATATATATATATATATACTGCATGTATATCTTTTATTTGAAGCAGGGCCTCTTATATATAGCTCATATGGTCCTCAAAGTTGCTGTGTAACTAAAGAGACCTTGAACTCCAGATCCTCTGCCTATACTACCCAAGGACTGGATTAGAGACATGGACACAATGCCTAGCTTTATTTGCCTGTCCGTCCATCCATCTATCCACCCATCCACCCACCCATCCATCCATCCATCCATCCATCCATCCATCCATCCATCCATCCATCCATCTGTCATCATCCATCAGCTACCACTTGCTTTTCCCTTTAGGAATTATGATATTTTAAAAGAAATAATGGTTCCCCGGAATTTGCACCATAGCTAGGTGATGCTTGGTGACCCACAAGATGGTTTGTTTCCTCCCAGGGACTCTCATTGGTGTGGGAGCCTCCGTCCAATGTTCCGGTGTGAAACACCTGTAGGAGTGTCCTGCTGCACTTGATACAAGCCCACAGTTCAGACGTGAGAGGAAATGAATCATCATACTTGTTTGACTAACTCGGTCAACAGGAATAAGAAGCTCATATATCTATGGACTGGGTCGTAAGACCAGATAGTCTTAGTGTGTTCGGGCAGTATAGCAATACGTCTTAGACGGGATAGTTTATAGGGGGCGGGTATGCATTGCTCATATCTCAAGGCTGAGGAATCCAAGATGATTTTGCTGTTTGGCTGGTGGCAAGGGATCGCTCTTTGCTCCACAAATGACAACTCATTGCTTCCCCTTTACCTGGCAGAAAGGGACGGGGAGCTTGTTTAAGACTCTTTGGTAAAGGCACAAATCTCATTCATGAGAGCGAGAGCCCTCTCTTCATACTCTCACACTAGGTACTAGGTTCCAAGTTTGCCCTTTGCGGGGGCACAGATGTTCAAGCGGTAGCATCAGTGTCCCTCAGCTGGCGAATCAAGCCAAGGTTCATTGATGGAATAGAACCCTGTCTGGCAATAGAAAGGAATGAGTGAAACTCCAACTTTTCAGAGTTGATGAGGCCAGCTGAAAATTATAGTATGACATAGTGGTTAATATTTATCATCAGCCTCATGGGAATTAGGATAACCTGGGAGGTAAACATCCCGAGAGACGCTGACCTGAAGTGGGCAGACCCACTCGGAATGTGAGAGACACCACTTGTTTTAGTCCCAGAAAGTAGCCTAGCACCAACATTGATCGTGTTCGGACTGCAGGCGCTGGGTTACTGGGGTTTCTTGTCCCACCAGGCCCCGCCACCCTCTTTTCACATAGAGACATATTGGCCAGTTCTGCCTTAATATCAATCCATAACTACTAATCTTTGTATTGCCACGTGGCCTTATCTTACCAGAGAATGCTTAGTGCAGCCTATCTTACTGATCTCTACATGGCTTCTCTCTTGGTCTCTCTCTGGTTAGCTTTCCTGGAATTCTCCTAGTCTCCAAGTCCCCAACACATGGTGGGAGATCACCACTCACAGGCCCCCCCAGTACACAGTGTAGATCACCACTCACAGGCCCCCCAGTACACAGTGTAGATCACCACTCACAGGCCCCCCCAGTACACGGTGGAGATCACCACTCACAGGCCCCCCAGTACACGGTGGAGATCACCACTCACAGGCCCCCCAGTACACGGTGGAGATCACCACTCACAGGCTCCCCAGGACACGGTGGGAAATCCACCACTCACAGGCTCTGGTTTTGTATCAATATGTCTTCATTTTGAAAGGAGTAGATGGCACTTTAAGGCCTTTTAATAAAACTGAAAAAGATGATGTTTTAAAAAATATTTAATGAATAATCTATAATAGATAAATAAATTAACCACAAAAGAAAAAACAAACCATTAACATTTTCATTTCTTCCTCTCCCCATTAAATATGAGCCTACGGTTTGGGAAGCTGCTGTTGAAGTCTTCTTGATGAGAAGAGTGAAGCTTGGCCTGGGAAAAACTTGATTTCCTGTAAGACACAGATAAACAATATATGAATTAATGAAGGACAGCCATTTATTGAAGAAAGCAAAACAGTAGCCAGGTAATGTGATTTCCCATAAGTTCCTCTTCTCAGAGACTGGCGTCCAGCCAAGAGTTCAAAGGAAGCAGGCAAGGGGATACACTACAGCAGAAGGAAAGACACAGTGCTTTCATTGTCTAAAGATTAAATGGCTGTTAGCACAGTAGACTAAGCCGGCTGAGGTGATGTATGCCTGTAAAGCCAGGGTCCCAGAGACTGAGGCATGAGGGTCATAAGGTCTAGGCCGACTGGGGTTATGTAGTTAGCCTCCTCTTACAAATCCAAATCTGGAAACAAACAGGTAATGACTTATACTTTATAGACAACTAATATTGATCTTCTAAAATTTACTGTATATCTTATGATAGTTCATATTAACATTCCAGCATTGTGGCTTCACTAGGGATAATAATTATAGTAGATATACACGAGCGAAAAAAATGCTAGAAATAACAAATTTATATATGGATGAGTCCTTTACGTAATATATTAGTCCGTCATGCAAAATTTACAAATTTTAAGTTTTTTCCTTTAGAGGAAATAACATTGTTCAGTCTGTCTGTCCGTCTGTCCGTCTGTCCGTCTGTCTGTCTGTCTGCCTACCTTATTTATGCAGTGATCAGAAGTAGGTGAGCCATTTCATGTGAACTTTGTTGCCTTTACTGACTGAGAACTAAGGAGGTTTGACTCGAGGAGGTTTGAAGGGACAGGGTGGGGGACAGCTCGGTGGATAAAGAACCTATTGTACCAATGGGAAGACTTGGGTCTGGATCTCTGGTTTTCATACAGAAACCAAGTGAATGTTGCAACTTGTCTCTAATTCCAGTGCTGAGGAGGAGGCAGTGATGGGAGATGTTATTCTGTAAATATGTTTCTCATACTGGTTAATTAATAAAGTACTGTGGCCAATGAGAAAGCAAGATAGGCGGGGCTAGGAGACAAGGAGGAAAGAGGAAGTAGTTAGGAGGAGTCAGCATGGAGAGCTTGGAGAAAGAAGATGCCAGCGGCGGCTCCCCGATAAGATGACCACGTGGAAATACTTATAAGTAGAAATGGGTTAATAATTAAGACAGAGCCAGCCCATAAACAATAATGGTAACTGGCCAACAGGATTGTATCAAATACAGAGTCTCTTGAGTGTTATTTGGGGCCGGTGTGCCAGACTAGCGGCGGGTGGGCTGGCGGAAAACATGCATGCTACAAGGCAAAGACCTACAAACCCAGGTCAGCTAATAGTGAGAGACCCTGCCTCAGTAAATGAAGTGCATATTAATCAAGGAAGATTCCCAATGTCAACCTCTGGTCTCCATAGGCACACACACAGACAGACAGACACAGACACACACACACACACAGACACACACACAGACACACACACACACACACACACACACACACAGACAATCACACACACATACACACACAAACACTCACACTCACATACACTCACACTCTCACACACACTCTCTCACACACACTCTCACACACAAATACACACACACTCACATTTACACACACACATACTCACATACCCATGTGCATACACACCCCATACACATATGAACATCTACATGCTTGAAATAATAAATTTTCAGAGAACCAGGTGTATTTTACTTATAAATACTACACAAACAAAAGCCTCTTTTCTTTTTTTTTTGAGAGGGTCTCGCTATCATTCTCTGGCCATCCTGGAACGCACTATGTAGACCAGGCTGGACTCAAACTCACAGATACACCTGTTTCTGCCTCCCAAATGCTAGGATTCACCACACCAAAAGCCGCTCTCTTGTTGTTCTGAGAAGTCTATGTTTGCAAGTTCCTGTGCCATTTCTTCATTAACATGGGGATAATTAAGTCCTGTGAGGAACACATGAACATATTCACTTCTAAATTTCAAACCAGGTCCACCTGACATCTGTTCAGTCTACATACGGTCCAAAAGGTAGCATTCTGGGGGATCTGGAAACCCATGGCTTGTATGTCGCTTGTAAGCTTCTAAAGACTACTGTTAACTCAATTTCTCTAGATTAAGTTCCTGTTTCTCTAATTCACATAGATGGTTACTGTGGAGTTGATCACTACTGCTGAGATGGGGAGGGGAGGGCTGGACCATCTGCAGGGTGGGCATGCTGGTCTTACCTCTGAGTTGTTAGTTCTCTGAGTTTGGACCAATGATAGGCTCAGCTTCCCCTGTGTATAGAGTGGGATGGCGGGGCATCCCTCTACCCTCACAAATGCGTGACTGTTAATGCTGGTGGCCCACTGACTTCAGATGCAGGAAGGGAGCTTCCCTTCCTGCCACCACACCTTCCCCACTGTAATGGAATGTACCTCTTAAACTGTGACCCAGCTTAACTCCGTAAGTTGCTTCTTTAGACATTGGGACATAGCGATGAGGAAAGAAAGTAACCCTGGGTCTGCCTGAAACTGCAAGGCCATTGGACTGGCACCTGCTTCATTGACTGGGAACCCAGTCAGGCAGATGCCACACCGTCAAGTATCCACTTCAGGAATGCAAAACAAGACTGAGTTTGGAGCCCAGTTTCTTCACCCAGAACCTAGTTTCTCTTCCAGGTCCTGCCTCGGAAAAGCCTTACCCCCTTGTCTCAAGAATTTGTAATTACCAATTAACCTTCTCATTTCCATTCTCTTGCAAAATTTTACAGATCTGCTATAGTTATCTTTAAAAAAATAGAAACACGATATCATTTCCTGCTCAAGATCTGTCCCAGCTGTCTCCAGAAAATGTCAATCTACACAAGACAGAACAATTTTTTTCTACAACCCAGGATGAAGAATGAAGTAAAATAGCTTCAGTACACATACGTATTTAGTCTTTATGAAGTAGACAATCTTTTGAAAGAATTGGCATTTCTCTACTTAATCGTTTGACAAATGCAACCCATCAAATGGATTCATTTAGGTGTATAGCAGACCAACCAATCTGTAAGCTGCTTAGGCCCAGTAGGTCTAACCAGGCAGCAGTTCCTATAATAAAAATTAGCATTTTCTAACCAGACAGTGTGCTAGAGGGGTTTGCATAACCCATCAGAGATAATATTGTCATAATCCTAGACCCTGTGCAGACAAAACCACAGTGTCTTATGATTTCGTTGTCTGGATGATGCAGACTGGTACTATGACCCTGGCAGATGCCATGTTTGCTCACTGGTGGTGTAGTCTGATGCGGTGACTGACAGCCATGGCATGGTGGCTGCCTGTCCTGCATCTCTGGGCTCATGAGTGTTTTTAAATGTAATTCTCTTGGGCTTAGCTGTCAGATATTAAGTCTTCAAGTAAAATTTGTTCTTGGAGAGCCTTGGCCACCTATGAAAACTCAGGCTATGAATGTTCTATTCAATTTGCAAAAACGATGTAACCAGATGTAGTTCTACAAAGGCGAGTAATAAAACCTTGTAACTATCATAAATGAACTCAATTCAGCATTGTACGAAAGGCTCCAGTTCCTGTCATACAGGCACATGTCCAAACTTCTATAGAACCTTCCTAGAGGTGTCGTCAGTGCAAAGCGTGAGAAGCCACACTGTGTCTCTCCCATGGGTCACAATGGCTCTGTTGTAAATGTAAAGGACCTGTTGGGACACTGTTGGGTGCCAAGTGTTAAAATTGGCCATGATAAGGTGGCAGGCAGCCTGGTGGCGTTGTCTCTTTAGAAACTCAATGCTCTAGAGTGTCTGTTTGCCCTCCCTTCCTGATATGTTTACAGAAGATAAATGACCGTGAAACAAAGAACAAAACAACAGATGTAAGAATTTCACTTTCAACACAGGCTAACAGTCCCCTTTGCTCTACGTGGTGTGGTCACATTATCGGGCAGGCTGGGCTTGAGAAGGGGGCTGGCAGCAATTAAGTATCAGATGAAGTCTTAGAGTCTACAACTTCTCTGGGCATTTTAAAATTACAGTAAGACACATAACAAACAAATAAATACTACCCCTTCCCCATCTGCCTGGAAACCTCCCACTTTTCCATCTGCTAGCTGCAGGTAGGGAGCTGTCTGCTTTCTATCTTTCTCTTTCCACCTTGCTATAGATTCCTGTTGTTTCTGATCTTCAGAAGCCAGTGGGCAAGAGGCAGGGAGAATCTGCCATCAAGGTCCTCCGGGGAAGTAGTGGCCTGAGTGTGGTTGCTGTACCATGGTGGCTGGTTACTTCTGGTATAGTACATAAATGCATTATTGATTGTTGGGCAGCACTTTAAGATTGGCAATAAATCTGTTCAAGGGCAATTAACTCCAACCGTGGGAGATTAGGTTAGACTCCTGAACACTGCCCTCAAAGCCTCTCCTGCCTGGTCATGGTATAACACACAGCACCTTCTACACAGACTACACCCTGCTCTTCCTTCTCTCTCGCTGCCTCAGGAAGCCAGGACCTTCTTATTGGACAAGAGGCACAGAGCACACAGCCACAGGATTCCTGGCCTCTGGGACTCCGGGACTCAGCTTCTTATGACGACGGAGTTCCATGTAAACACCCGGAGTCACGATTATCATGGGGCTGCGGAACCCAGTGGCCATGTGTATGCATCTTTACAGAAACAAGCAACCTGGTTTGTTTCAGGAAGATCACTAAAAAGAGAGGCATGATTTAAATGAGCAATTTTGAAGAATTCTAAGATGTGAGTAATCTCTAAAATGCTTGTTAGTAGTAATAGTTTCAGTACTGAGGCAAGGTTTCACGTAGCCCAGGGCCAGCCTTGAACTCACTAAGTCAATGAGGATGACCTTGAACTTCTCATCCTCCACTACATCCTCAAAGACAAGTGGAGGGGCTGGAGAGATGGCTCATGCTCTTCCAGAGGTCTTGAGTTCAATTCCCAGCAACCCATGGTGGCTCACAACTATCTGTAATGAGATCTGGTGCCCTCTTGTGGCCAGAAGGTGGAGAACAGAGTCAGGGAGAATCAAAATCATGGGAAAGACTTGAAAACCAGGCTGGCACAACAGAATTCTAAATTCCATGAAACAAAAAGGCGAACAGAATGGTCGTTTGACCAGCTGCCATTTGCAAGCTAAAAATAAGATCTGTGGAGTGAAGAGAACCGGAAGCCCACGCTATCTGCACATCTAGGGGCTAGAAAAACACAGAGAACAAATAAACTGAGCTTGACAGGATTAAAGTCTGACCACACTAAGGTCAACATCGGCTGGCTAACCCTCCTTTCATTTACTCAACAACTATCGTAGATCCCTGTTATGTGGATACTGAGAATGCAAACAGAATGTATCTTGGCCCTGAAGGGCCTCACAGGCTAGTCACACTGGTAGAAACGGGCAGATAAATGCTGGCAGCATTGTGGGATACAGCCGAGGCTGCCTGCCTGCCTGCCTGCTGGGAGTGGACAGCAGGTCCTGAAACCGAGCAGGCCACACTCATTCTGTCAAGGTGCTGTCTAAGAATGCTCTGTGGCAGCCCCTTCTCATGGCCTCTGGGGAGCCGGCTGGATCCAGCTTCAGTGGGCACAGAATGGTGCTACGGACTGTTTTTATGATTCTACATGGGTCATCTCTTAGGCCCACTGTGACCAAGCTACCTTCTTTGTAATGACAGAATATTCTGGTGGAACATGGAAGACCTCTGCGTTCTACAAGTGGTTCTGCATTCTTGGTTCTGCGTAACTTGAGTTGACCATAATACACCATTCTCAGCTACGTTTGACCAATGGCTATTCAGACTTCCCAAGTCACTGACATCGAGTGGATTGCACTGGCCATGGTGGCTCCAGATGACAAGACCACTTCAGACTCAGGACCAGTCTTGGGTGTGCCTACCCTGCAGTGTTGCATATGGTCAACATCGGCGGTGAGGTAGGAAAATCCAGGAATAAGGAAGAAAGCTGGATGTTTCCCTACATCCTGGACAGGCCTGACTACAGCATTTGAGGAGTTCAGTGCCAAAGGAAAACATAGGCCTCATTTAAAGAGTAAGAGTTTTAAGGACATGACACAGAACATCAAGTTTTGTCTGGAACCCCTCTGAGTACTGGCTCTGTGTGGTTCTAAAGTTCACACAGCTATGGCTCTCTGAGCTGTGTGGAGAATATGTGACTGCTGTGGCAGTCACCAATAAGAAACCAAATGTAAAACAGGACACGAGAGAAAGGCCTGGACATCTGCAATCCACGGAGTTGGACCCAACTGATGGAACAGGACCTCTGGACCACTGTCCGCCCTACGGTGCTGCTTTAGAGCTATGAAAGGCCTAGACGCGACATCTAGGAATGAGGTGTACTTTGGATTTGGGGGTGAGCCATGAGGTCAGAGTCAACGTACCCAGTACTCATTTCTTGCAGACCAGCCTTCCAGAGATGGGGCTGACCCCGTGGCATGTGATCATTAGGATCTAGCCTCACTCCACAGGCTGCCTATAGCCAAGGTCTTAAGACAGTGAAGAAAATCCTGGTGGAATTCTCTGGAAGCCACTGGCTCACCTATGTTATACAGCTATAGCAATAAGGCTTATTGTCTCAAGTCCTGACTAGGCATGGTACTTGCATCTGTGGTAGGTCACGACCACTGAAGGGTGCAGGACCAATGTCCCTAGTCCTGGGATCACAGGCCAGCTCTGCTCAGCCACAGTTGCTGACTGTGAACAGAGGGGGAGCCATCCTTGTGTCTACTCTTTTCTTCATGAGTTTTCCTCTTCCTCTGAGCAATTGTGAGCTGCCGGATGCTGCGGCCCAGGAAGGCTTCACAGGGTAGAAGTCCTTGATCTGAGTTTGTTTAGTGGACAAATGGGAGGCTGAGCTGTTTGTTCAGTTCTAGAATACCGATTGGTTATTTAATGCTGAGACTTCTTATTCTTCACTTTTTACTTCATCAAAGTCATTTATAAGAGCTGTTTAAAAGTCGCCATTGCTTGTTCCAGGAGCTGGTACAGCATGGTCTAGGATGCAGTATTTTTTTTCTTTAGTGTTCTCTTTTTTCTATGACAGGTAAGTTTATTTTTATAGACATATTAAGTTACATATTTATGGGAGGTGGTGTGATAACTTGATATATGTACATGATCTATAATGATCAAATTAATAATTAGTATTTCTATGTCTTCAAACATTTACCACACATTTGCGTTGGAAGCCTTTAACTTCTTTTCACGTATTTTTTAAGTATTTTATTCTTCACAAATGCCCTTTAATTACTAATGTCTAATAAGCTGCTACAATCTATAATCTCCCAACTGTGCTATGTTTGGAACACTAATATTCCCACAACTGTAGTTTGGTACCCAGTAGCCCACTTTTCTCTCCTGTCCTTTTAGCCTTTGCACCCTGCAATGACCACTGTAGGGGCTCTACATTTAGAAGATTAAAATTTTAGCTTTTGGATCATGCTCTTGGTTTCATGTTACATGGTGTCTCTAACGCCACCCACGCTGCTACAAATGACAGGATTTCATTCTTTGTGTGGCTGAATGTGATAACATTATATATACATCTCCCATTTTAAAAAAATCCATTCATCCATCCATCCATCCATCCATCCATCCATCATTATCCATCCATCCGAGGCTGCTTTGGCATCTGTTTTCCTGTGACCGGGAACACAGGTGTGTTGCACTGAGTGAATCCACACTGTGTATCAGATTGCTGGCTGATCAGCAGTTCTGTTTTTCTAAGGATTCCCCCATACTCTTTCTATGTCTGTCATAGTTTACCTTCTCTGGAACAGTGTGCAAGAGCTCCCTTTTCTTTCCTTTGCTGGCTAGGCCCTGCACCGGGTTCCTCTGAAGAGCAGCAAACGTTCTTCATCTCTGAGCAACACTCTAGCCCACTGGTTCTGACTTTTCACTGACTTTGCTATTTGATGAGACAGCGTGCCCACACTTCAGTTCTCTAGACATTGTTTCCTTCAGTTCTTTGAACACGTACATGATTCCAGTGTTTTTCCTGGTAAGCTGAAAATCTGGACTTTCTCATATAGCTTCTGCAGACTGCCCCTTTGCAAAGATATGCTTTCTGATTTTTGTATGTTTTGCAATTTTTTTTTGGTAAGTACTGGACATTTTGAGTAAGTATAACACAGTATTTTGTAAGATAGATACCTGTCCCACCCCTACTCTGGGTTTCTTGTTGCAGTTTATATTTTAGTTATAATAATCTTCCTGCAAAAAATACTGTCAACTCTTCTCTGATGTCTGTGACCACTGGGGTCTGTTCAGTAAAGTTAGTGGGTCAGCAGTTAGAATACATATTAAAATGTTCCTTTAAGAAAATTCTTCTGGGTTTTGGGGGAGTGCTAGCCACTGTGCCTAAAGGAGGTCAGAAGACAACAAGCAGGAGTCAGTACTCTCTTCCCACTACATGGGTCTCGGGGAACTGAACTCATGCCCGTCTCAAGTCTTCCTGGGGGAGCACACAGTCACCTGCACGCGGATTCTCAGAGATATGTCAGTGGCTCTCAGATCGCCCCATGGCCATCTCAGCCACCTGCTTTTGTCCTCCTCACTGCCTCTGCTGTTGTCTCCATCTTAGGTAAATGCCATGCAATGCTCACTGTTGGTCTGAGCACTTAGTAACAATGCCCTGGTGTTAGGATCTTTGTTAATGAGCAAACTCTGAGTCAAATCAAATAAAGTCAGGCCCTAAAAACGGGCTTTCCCGGGAGCTGACATGAAATCCAACAGTGACAAGTGTCTTTGGAATGTGGCTCTGAGGGACATTGAGCCCATTCTGCTCCCTTCAATGGCTGCTAGGCTACTTGTTGTGCCAGCTGTTGTGGCCTGAGTCCGCTGGTTTCCATGGCCATGGGGCTGAAACAAGGTTAAGACAGGGCAGATGCCATTGAGTTTCCAGTTTCCAGTAACAAGCATGCATCGTTGCTGCAAGTCTGGCTAAAGTCCAGACTTGCGAACATGCTGATTTGGGTGATTTTTACCTCCTTGCCCCCATTGCTTTTGCGGAGGGGCAGAATTTGAGAAGTCCTTATTCTGCCATTTGAGATGATGGTGCTGGTGTGTCCCCTATACTTATGGTAATTCCTGTCCCTTAATATAATGACATATTTAGATGAACTGAAGAATGCTTTGTTTTAGCCTAGACTGTTATACTTTAGGAGTCATCATCCTATGACTTCTCTCTTGTGCCTATTAGCTCCAGGAATATGCTCACAGCAATAAGGTGACCTTGCATGTCACCTTTAAACTGCCATCGAGTTATTTACCAAGAGTCAAAATGGTTAGCAGTACGTTAGAGTCGGGCATGAGGGTACAAGGCACTGTGTGTGGGCTTCTGTGTGTGGGCTTTGTGGTGCTGTATGTGATATTATTTTGACCTTCCTCCTGTGTTCTAGAAAAGTGGTTCTCAACCTTCCTAATACTTGGAACCTTTAATACAGTTCCTAATGCTGTGATGATCCCAACAATGACATTATTTTCATTGCTACCTCATAACTGTACTTTTGCTCCTGTTACAAATTGTAATATAAATAAGTGTGCTTTCTAATAGTCTAAGGAGAACCCTGTGAAAGGTTCATTCGCCCTCTCCAAAGGGGGCCATGACCCACAGGTTGAGAACCACTGTTCTAGAAGATGTGTTTGTATATACTGGGCATAGAGGGAGCTTGTTGGTGGTATCTAAGCCATGGGGTTAAGAGCCTTCTAGCACTCCTTAATGTGTTAGCTTTCAGCAACAGCAGCCTACGAGGGAAGACACGAGAGGAGCCGGATAAACAGAAGCTGCAAGGTAGCAGAGGGTGAGGGCTATGCCATGAGGAAAGGCTAGGAAGAGTGACAGTTCACTGAAAGAACATTTCAGGAAAAAGAGACACTTACTGGGGTAGGTGACTTCACTGACATAATAAAATTCTGCTCCCCCTCCCCGCCATAACCATGTTTTCATGATTACAACTAAGGTTAGAAACGGGGAGGCTTTTTAAACATTTTCTGTTTTTAGTGTTCATGTGTATGTGTGCGTGTTCATCCCACCAAGCCTATGTGGGGGGGCAGACGACAACTCGGCAGGAGTCATTTCTCTCCTACCGTGTGGTCCCAGAGCTTGAACTCAAGAGTGTCAGGCTTGATGGCAGCTGCTTTGACCTGGGCTTTGGGACAGCTTTTAATTTGGTATAGAAAGACTCCACACATCCAGAGCAAGTAATTAATTGACTAAGCATTTACCACTGCTCGGCCAGGGGAGACAGAATCAACATAAAGAAGTTTCCTAGTTCATGAAGTAAAAAGCAGGCTCACTTTTAGAGCGAATAAAGAAAGGTTAGGGCTGTGGCTCACTGATATGGTGCTGGTTACCAAGTCTGTCAATGTACATTTCATCCCTAGGGCCCTCATGATGAAAGGAGGTGCCCTATGACCTCACAGGGCACCCACGGCTCACCCCTACGGATGGGGTCATTAGAAAGAGCTGGTTAGAAGGGCCTCTCTGCGGAATCCAGATTGGGGTAGAGACTGAAGGAGTCCAGCCTAAGTCACCATCTAAGAGTCTGGCCCCCAACAAAGCTGGCAGAGCACGGCAAGTGCTCAAGGGGGGTCTGGACCTGCAAGAACCGCACTGCATTTTAAATGTGTTCCCTACACAAAATGACGACGCTCACCGTGCCATTTCCAAACACCTAAGTCATTTTACACGGTTCTTACCTATCCCTTTCCACACTCTCCTCCCGTCCCTCTCACTGAACCCTCTCCCCAACACCATCTGCCTCCTGCTCCCACCTCTCACATTCCTCACCTCCCTGCCTCTCAGTCCCTCTTCTATTTCACACACACACAGGTACACACAGATACATGTACACACATGTACACATAGACAATGCACAGGTACACATAGATAACACACGGGTACACACAGATACACACATACATGTACACACATGCACACATAGACAACACACAGGTACACACAGATACACACACATGTACACATAGACAGCACACAGGTACACATATGTACACACAGACAAACAAATGTACACACAGATACACACACAGGTACACACAGAAAACACACATGTACACACACAGGTACACACTGATAACACACATATACACACATATACACACAGACACACACAGACACACACATGTACACACAGATAAGACACAGGCACACAGATACACACAGCCACACAAACATAGGTGTACACAGATGTACACACACAGGTACACACATGTCATAGACAATGCACAGGTACACACAGACAACACAGATACACACACACACACAGGTACACACATGTACACACACATGTACACATAGACAACACACAGGTACGCACATGTACACACAGATACACATACACAGGTACACTCAAACAACACACATGTACACACATGCACACACACAGATAACACAGATATACACACAGATACACACAGACACACACATGTACACAGATAAGACACAGGCACACAGATACACACATAGCCACACAAACATAGGTGTACACAGATGTACACACACAGATTTAAAGCTAAAGTGTATGCATAAGGGAAAAATTCGGCACACATCTTCCTGAGTCTGTCTTACTTTGCTTACCATAATAGTAATAACCAGCTGTTTCGCTTTTCCTACTGGTGTGATGATTCCGTTTCTCTCTATGGCTGAATGATGTGGTGCAAGTACATAATGGAATTTTATCTGCACACCAAGCTTTCTTATGGCCATTAAATTACGTCTGAAGTTGAGCTCAAGTTAACTTAGACACGGGGCTTTACTGCCCCCTAGTGGTAAATATGATTATTAACATACTCTAAAGTTTATTTTCTAAAAACCATGCATCAGTATACTGAGAAATACTTGTCTTGAACTCTACTTTCAAATGAGTTAAAATGGCTAGCCTCTGGCTGGATCTGGAGTACCACTGAGAAAGAACAGTGTTGGTCGTTGGTCCCATCAATGGGGAAATGAAGCCCAAGTTTAGGCCTCTGCAGAGTGCCGTCACATTAGGTATGCTGAGGAAAATGGCCAAGGCTATTTAGCTGTAAAGTACAAACAAACAAAAGAGTAAGGGAGAACACAGTTCTTTAGTGGGCAGAGCACATGGAATCAAAACCACATAAACCTGATGTGTTTGATGCTTTTGCTAACGTAGGAAAATGAAACTTTGCTGGGGTAGAAGAAATAGGTACCATTGACATAGTATGAAAAGCCCCCGTTTCTCAATTGTGACTCCTCACTGTGTCTGTAAAAGGAACCATCTGCCTCAATGTTTTTCCTTCTACATAATTTAAAAGTTTAACCAAAGACCAATAAAGGCATCTCTCCCCAAAGGGCTCCCTGAGGAGGGGCGTGCCAGTCCTCAGGTGAGGGCTAGCTCCTTGCGGTGCAGACTCCAGCCCAGAAGGCCTGGCTTCAGTCAGTTTGCGTCCTGCAAGTTCTTGGAGGGACTCAAAGTTCATGTTAGTCTCTCACACATGGCTCAAACCTATTGATGCTACACAGAACAAAATGACATTCTTAGCTTTGCTCTGTTTAGGAATGTGGAAATTAATGCCGAGGTTGCAACCTCTGGGTGCTGCCACACATCCATCACTTACCCTCTGCCACCTTAGTGCTAGCTGAAATAGGAAGAGGGGCGGATTCATGGAAGGAACATTAGCAAATGTTGGTAAGCAAATAGAGATGAAGGTGTCTACACGTCTACCCATTTGCATGGCTGCTTATGGTTACACTGAGTCTTCCAGACGCAAGTTTTACAACACCCTGAATGTGACTGAAGTAACTCTTCATACACCTGAAGAAGACTCAAAGTTTCCACTTAAAATTCTTGTTTCCAGGGGCTGGAAAGATGGCTCAGCCATTAAGAGCACTGACTGCTCTCCCAGAGGTCAACTCACACCACCTGTAATGGAATCTGGCGCCCTCTTCTGGCCTGCAGGCACATATGCAGGCAGCATACTGCATAATAAACAATAAATAAGTAAATAAATACATAAATACATATTTTTAAAATTATTGTTTCCAGATAATAAAAACTGGTTTCCTTCTCTCAGGTACAATTCTTTGACCTCCCACTTACCTTTGTCTCTCTAGGATGGGGCAGGTTGGGGACAAGGCTAAGTCTGTGTCAATGTGGGGACTCTGGGTTTACACACACTTCAATGAGTCGTGGAGTTATATAGCTTACAGTGTACGTCTAGTGAAATGTCTGCAAAGTGTCAGAGCACAGGGCTGAGGAAGTGCTAAGCCCTAGCCGGGAGTGACTACTGTTTGGCTGACAGCTTAAGCTGTCTTCTAAATACCTTCGTTTATACCTGCAGACGAGACAGAGGGCATCTAAGCTTTATCAGAGAAGTCTCTCTGCAGTGAATAGAGAAACCCTGCTGCTCAGGGCTGAGGATACTGATGCTGGGGGTCAGCCCCGAGGGGCCACCATAGGGGAGGGAGCAGAAGGCTGGACGAGCTGGAAGACAGACGAGGGACAGGAAAATCCACCTTCTGAATAGAACACAGCCACCGTAACCCTGAACTCACAACAGCTGTGGTGATCTGTACTGAGGCTGCACAACCAGAACCAAAGGTTTTGGTCGTCTTGCTAATGTCAGCATGTCCCAGATTTTCGGGTGACAATAGCGACTGCTACTGTTGCTGGGGCAGTCCAGCAGTGGATGACAAGTGTGGTTTGGGTGCTTACAGCTCTGCCGAGAAGCAATTCAATTTTGTACTCAGTGCCTCACAAGGGCAGAGGGCAGAGGAGAAAGCTGACTGGGTCAGAGTGTTTCCTAGGGCTCTGGTGGCAGTCCTGTGACTCACTGCACGCGCCCCGGTGGCAAACACTCTGCAGCCCCAGCTCTGGAGCCTACTTTAATCAGGCGCTCAGGTCAACTCCTTTACAGACTAGGAGGCAGCAAGAGGGTCTTCCTCCCTCGGGACTCACCTCTGCGGTCTATACCTCCTGCGTGGGACCTAACACACAGCAGGCACTGGATCATGTCCGTGGCTGACTAAACTAAAGGAAGATGGACATAGAAACATCGTCACATGGCTCAAGACATTTCCAGGAGCTGGGACAGCATCGTGATTAATGCACAGGGAACTGGGCACGCCCGCTTATGATCACTTACACATTGCTGCACTGGTCATTTCAAATGACTGCAGATTCTATCTCCTCCAGCAGTCTAGACGGATGCCTGCCTCCCTGCCTGCCTGCCCCATGGCTCACAAGACCAGTCATTGCCAGTAGTAGTTAAGACTGTGACGAAGCCATTGTGCTTCTCACTACTGCAGGAAACAGGGTAAACGAGCTAAGGGCCGAGTGTAACCCCCCGTGTGCACCACAGTAGTCTACAGGACCCAATACCTTGCCACGTTTTAAAGAGAAAAACAGTTTATGTAAACTAGTATGGAAAGAAGACATGCTATTTGGCAAAGAATAAAATGTGTAAACGACACATTTATTAGTTCTAAAGTAAAAGCCTATACTTTCTAAATGTTGAAGCATTAACAGACCTAAATAACCCACAAAAGGCCTGGGCACCTCTAGCCACCTGATGACAGAGGCTGTGTGTGTGGAGGGAGAGAGATGGCATGTGCTTTTACTGGTGTTGCCTGAACACCTGCCAAGGATGAAATGTGAAAAAGAGAAGCCAGAATGCAACCAGTCGGCAGCAGCCAGGAAGCAGTGGTCAGAAACTGAAGATAGAGGGGTGGTGTTTCATTTTAGACAAACATGGCTCGGGTTTTACTCCTCACAGGGAGGAGGCACCTCAGCCGTCAGCAACACACAGAGAGTCTTTACAAAGTGAGGGCGGTAGTTTCCTACAGAGAAGACAAGCTTAATGACGGCAGCACTATTATCTAACATGAGATACGAGACTCACCAAAAAGGGATTAATTCACAAAGCTAGGGGGATTACGAAAAGATGCACTTACTAGTTATATATGACAATAATGGGCAACCAGTGATGAGACAAGGTTCTTACTAGTGTGACAGTATGGTCTGAATATTCTAAATAAATGAAAAAGTGTCTTTTTTATTAGTTTTATTTTTTATCATAATATGTTCAGCCAATTAGACAAAGATTTGGGGGATAAATATCCCATAATTTCTAAAGTCTGAGGTCACATGCACCAGTACCTGACTATTTTACTACTGACCAGGTGCTGAATGGCTTTCTGGCTCCCATGATCCTTCTGGTTGTGACAGTTCCTCCCCTCCAGACTTCTTCTGGTCTGCTGGGTCACTCTCCCAAACAGGCTCCCCTTCTTGGGATGATATTCTCTGTGTGGACTCTCTGTCTAAAAGTGGTATCTGGGCTTGGGATATGGTTGGCTCCTGTAATTCTAAACTCACCGAGGGATTTGTCACTGTGTCGGGACCACTAAGCACATCGTCCGACCTCAGAGAGAGCCGTGTGCCTTCCTTATGCTCATAATTGTCCAGCCTTCTTTCAACCACTTCACGGATCAACACTGAAAAGTGCAGAGGTCATTGTGAGTGCCCACACTTGCTTTAGAGATGAGCAGAAAGTCCCGTGTAGCTTTCTCTTCCCAATAACCTTTATCAATTTAGCATATACAATGACTACCAACTAATGCACAGAACAGGCTATGCTCTTTGCTTCTCTGAATACCAAGTACAAAGCAACAAGAGGAGATATTATATGGTGAATTATAGAAAACCCACGACAGGGGGTGGGAACTGCACCCTTGTAAATACACCCGATAAACCACGTTTAAGACCCACCACCAACTCTGATGTCCCTCCTCACTCATTCTTCCCCGCTGAGGAGTTTGGAAACAGCGTCTATATAAAATAACTTACTGTCAAGCACAGTTCTTCCCACCATGCTGTGTTCCATGGTTTTTTCAACTTCATTCATCAGCCATGGAAGGAATCCTATCTCAATGTCTGCAATAAACAATCTCATTAAGCCATGTCTGCAGATCCGTACACAGTATTGCTTCCCAATGCAACTGCTCAGCAGCACCGTGTTCCCAACATAAGACAGCCAGCGACAGACTCACGGCACAACCTTTCCGTACTCTCTCTCTCTATTCTCTATATGCTCTGCCCACCTTCCCTTCTCCCTTAGTAGAAGGGATATTTTACAAATCATGGGGTTTTCCATCGAGTCAAAATACAGCTGACACAAGCAGAGGTGGGTCAGGAGGGAGGGCAGAGAGGAGATGCTGATCTGGGACGCCCCACGGAAGTGGGACACAAGCCTGGGCATGAGCACTGCTGGGAAGGAGCAGCCATCCTTGAGGGCAGAGACAATGGAAACTGATCAGCTCAAAGGGTGTCTGGGAAGGGGCCTTCTGGAAATCACTGCGGGTGAGGTGGAGACTAAGCGCTTCTATTAGTAGAAACTTCACTCCAACCCCAGTGGGAAATCCTGTGTGCCAGCACCTCAACAAGTCTGTGAATGTGTACACTCCAAGTTTCAAGATGGATTTCAGGGCATCTATTTACTAGGATGATAACAGAGAGTGATGGGGTACAGTATTTGCTCTTATGTATAACATAACTCAGGTAGACGAAAGACTAAAACAAGTATTACCGTTGTCTGTGACCCATAGTAAGACGTCTACTCTACAGCGTGTACCTTCATTCTTTCCCCAGACTCATGGCTCTCAGCTGACGGTGTGTTGGGAGATGGGGCCTAGTTGAGGATGAGTATGTTCTTGAAGTGGATATTGGGACCACAGCTTTGATTTCCCTCACAGGCCCAGACACAATGGCGTCGAATGCCCATTGGAATCCCTGAACCCTGAGCTGATATCAACCATTGTTCTTTCAAATATATAATCGTGCTTCTCGATAAAGAGATGCTAATACCCTAAACTGACACCTCTATAATACACTGCTTTAAATATTTACAATTTTCTTTGGATATCTAATAATGGCACATATTTAGAGGGCATGGTACTTATTATGAACAATATTTAAACAACTATAACTGATTTTTTGTTTCAGAAATATAAAAAAATCCAATTTAAAATAAAAATGGTCATAAGGCAGTGCATGGTGGCACATGCCTATATTTCCAGCCACCAGGAAGAGGCAGGAGGATTGTGAGTTTGAGGCTGGACTAGATTACAAAAAAAAAGGAAAAAAGTTAAGGCAGCGATCATACACATGAAATAAATTTGAAGCAGTAAGAATGTTCTCAGTGTAACAGAGTGAGTCTAACAACGATCTCCACAAACCTCTTTCAATGGGGTCATAAAAGTAGCCGCTGTTCCTGAGACTGTCAAAGACAGAGGGGAGAAGATCAGCCAGGTACCGCTGTGCAAAGGCACGTGCCGAGATCTTCTGTGATGTCTCGTTGTGCTTATGTATGATTTCCCACTGCTGTTTCTTGCGGCGTTCCTGCAAGGGAAAGATGCCATTGCACATGGATATCTGAACAGTCTGTCCTCTCCAGCACTGGAACTAGTGGGGCTCAATGTGGGAAGAGTCTAGAGCTGTCAAAAGTGCTCAGCACGGGTTGTCAGTCAAGGGCTCACCGTGAAGCAGTATGTTTGAGCAATTAGTGGGCACTGAGTTTACAGAGAAATAAAGGAAGCTGAGGTAAAACTCATCTCTTGACCCCGTTTTCAAGTAAAATAATTTCAATGCTTAACTGTATGCATGCTGTTAAAAAGATAATGGCAGCTGGATGCAGTGGCATACAATTTTGATGCCTGTTCTTGGGAGACCGAGGCTGCAGGATGGTGAATTAAATGCTATCCTGGGTTACACAGGAAGACCTTGTCTAAAACTATGATAGATAATGATATACATTTTTATTAGTAACATCATAAAGTAGTACTATTATGCAATTTTGTCATTACGTATCTTCCGTCAAAGAAACAGGCCAGTGGTTTAACTTGTGTTTAGTACCTCTTTGAATTCATAAAGCTGAAAGGGTTTTGAAGATCACAAAAGCTTGTTGCTTTGTATGTGGTTTTCTCCTTTAGGTCACATGACATCTATAAAGCTAATGAATGCTTTTCTATGTGCCGATATAGAAGAGGCAGAATTAACATAGTTTTCAAATAATCTATTTTCAAGGTTTAAAAACATATACAAATCTAGATGACTTATATCCTAGAGTTTTTCCCTTGGTGTGTGTGTGTGTGTGTGTGTGTGTGTGTGTGTGTGTGTGTGTGTGTATAAAATATAAAATCCAGTTAAGTACTGAGTAGAATTTTCCAGCACACGTACTTTTCTTCAAGTGCTGTGGGCTCTTTGGGAAGTCATTATCACTGGTGTAAGGATGGCGACACTACTCTCTGTTTATTCAGCACACAGGAAAGAGTGACAGCTACTGCCAATAACAGAAAGACCCTTCAAAATGATTACATAGATTTCTGTAGCTGTAGGCTACTGATACACTTCATTAAAATGAGTTATAAAACTTTTCTTATTGGGGGTTCATAAACCATAATTTGGAAGCCAGGACCTGAGCATCAGAAAGACTTAGCACTGTCCTCAGTAACCCCAGCAACCTTACTTCTTTCCTTCCTTTCCTCTTTTCTGCTACTGGATGATGGCAAATCACAGTGTTTCTTTCTCTAATGCGCTCCGTCCAATCTCTTGTTAGTTAAGAGCATCACCCAGTTTGGACACATGTAATTATAGAAACTGCATTTCATTGGGAGCTTTTGGAAGCTGGCTAAGATACATGGCTAGGAGGTGGGACTTAGGAACTGTAGGTGACCCACGAGAGATTTGTGATCTACAGGCCAGAGCAACAGGTCTTCTTCACATGTCTTTACAAGGATCATAGCTTCATGTAAGCTTGAACGCAACGCATTAAGTAGCCAAAGACTAGAGAGCAGCTCCAGGTATTATACACAAAGGATGGAAGGCCTGGGCTCATTCCGGAAGAAATAAGAAAAGAGCAAGATGGACAGACGGACAGACGGACAGACAGACAGATGGATGGACGGACGGACAGACAGCCAGCTCCACCTTTTCTTCTCGGTGCCGTCTCTCTTGCTCTTCCAGTCTCTGCACTTCAGCCAGCTCGACGTTCCGTATTTCTTCATACGCGTACTGATTGGCCCGCAGGTTGGCCAGCTCCTCCTCTTCCATCACTTCCAGAAGGGCCTGCTCAATCGTCTTCCCCACCAGAACTTGTAACATTGGTTTGACTTCAAGGTCAAAGTCAAAGAGCTTCAACACAGAAGAAAGCAAACAAAATTTTAATCCTGAAGCGAATGTGTAAGAGGACGTAAAGGCGGGTGACAAGAGGCGACGGCTGTGTCTGGGTCAGACTCTGCAAAGCCACCGAGTTTTCACTGCCCCACAAGGCACACAGAAGAGTATTTGGATTCCAGGCGAAACTCTACTGAGTTAAATAATGAATGAAGTCTGCATGTATCAATAGGAACACCAACGCTCAATGACTTTAAGTAGAATTCTGACACTAAAGGGAGGTTTCCTGTCTTTCATACTCTTTTTTTCTGCTAAACATTACTAAGGACCAAGGACAACACACACCGGAGGGACTTGTGTGTATGCAGTGCCTGAACACTAACCTGTCCCCCATTTTAATACAGTTTTTAAAGTCCCTTTACTCTCACTTGTCCATATCACTATTCAGGTCGTCGTTACCTTTCATTCACAAACTGACTATTCATCATTGCACACGGAGATGAAAATGCCATTCAGAATTTTTAAACATACAGCCTGTTCATATACGTTATGTACTCCACAAGTGACCTGTGGGGTCACTGAGAGGAGAACCTCACATAAAGGGTAGTAGTCTTCCTTATGGTACAAACCTCAGGCACATACATGAGTAAATACGTAAGCAAGATGGAATGTATAAAAACCTTGTAATGAATGATTTTACTTTTTAATCCAGAAATAGGACTAATCCAAATAGTATACCTAAAAACTTTTCTTCCCAGGTGGTGGTGGCACACACCTTAAATCCCAGCACTTGGGAGGCAGAGGCAGGCGGACCTTATGAGTTTGAGGCCAGCCTGGTCTACAGAGTGAGTTCCGGGCCAGCCAGGACTGTCATATAGAGATACTCTGTCTCGGAAAACCAAAACCAACCAACCAAACCACCCCCCTCCCCAAAACAAACAAACCAAACAAAAAACATTTCTTGGTACTACAGGATAAAACCACTAAAGGTAAAATCTGGAAAGAGATCCCAACAGGGACTCTGACTGTGAAATGGCCCTTGCTGCTTCGAAGCTTTACCTGAACCTACTGTATGCCATCTCTGAAGGAGGGGGGAGCAGGGCCTACTGACCTCTCCTTCGAGTATCTGAGTGGACACGTCTTTGCCAGTTTTGGCAGGGATGAAGAGAGGTGTTGGTGGTCTGTCCAGAAATGCATCTGTCTGGCATTCCATGTCCACTTCAACTATGCGGTCAGCAATTTCTTCAAGGTATAATTCTAGGAAGGGTTTATAATTAGTTATGGTTTAGTTTAGGCACAGACATGTATTTGAAATATCAGCTTGCCACAAATAGAATTACAGGCATGATGACACATACTTGCAATCCCCAGCACTTAGGAGGCTGAGGCAGGGGGATCGCATATTTAAGGCCAACCCGGGACCCATAGTGAGTAAGAGATTGCATCGTTAGTAAATACAGGATTTGCTATAGTAAGTGTGTTAAGAAGTTGAAGGATCCTGGGAGTTTTAAGAATCAAGAATTAAACTAACTTGCTCTTTGGTGTTCTCTCTCCGAATAGTTTAGAAATCGACACTTACAAATAAACATCACATTAATAACTTGGGGAGGCTGGGCACCACAGGAAGACTTGAACACGGGATCCAGCCAAGATAGAGCTCTCTGCCTTCAGTTCCTCATGTGTAAAAAGGATCAAAGTTGCTTGTCACATGGACTCTTTTTAACACTAGAGTCACAGGAAAAGGGACAGAGGGAGCAATAAATACAAAGTAGGGCTGTATCATTTAATATGCAGATGGTATGAAGCTCTGTGTCCAGGCTTCTGTGGTAATGACATGATGTGGCATCTACAAAGCTGGGATCTGAACAATCAAGGTACCAAAAAAAAAAAAAAAAAAAAAATAGTTAGTAAAACTTCTCACGTTCTGCTTCTGAGTTGGCCACATTTATAGCTTTTGAACACACCCAGGAACAAGACTAAGCCTTAGTAGTCAGAATCGCAAAGATGGCTAGTCCCTGACATCCACTCATTCTAGGCGTGGCTCAAGGGCAGGGGAAGCAGTGTAGTTTATCCTTTTTGCTTTTACTCCAGAAATAACCTTGGTGAAACTGCTCATGGTCCCCACTGGATAGAAGAGTCTCAAGCCACACCAGTCTCTAGAAAACACCAAGTGTTGTCAGCTCATCGAGGTCTGTCAATAGGAAACCCTGTCCAGCTGGGTTTGGTCCTGGAAACTTGACTAGGGGCAGCAAGGGAATGAAGAAAGGACAGACACACAGACACATGCACAGAAAAGCTGCGGTCGGGGGGGGGGGTGTTATGCTCACTCGGACGCAGCAGCACCTACTATCACAGCACCCAGAACCCAGCACTTGTATTATGTACCGCACAGGTAGCCAGTCTGGCTGGGTAGGTGTCCTAGGCAAGCAGTGTCGGCTTGCAAACATCTGGGAGGAGACGTCTGCAGCTGCTAGTTTTTGCACACTCTGGTCGACCACCTACCTGTAAACACTCATACGTACACACTGTCCACATTCACATTCAGACCAATAGGGGCTCTGCCAACTCCCTGTGGGTCTGCAGCGTTAGTCCTTGCCATGGCCATGCCTATGGCAACAACTCACATTTACTCAGAACTTCATCTGCTGTTTACACACTCACTCGGGGCTTCCTCTGCTGTTTCCACAGTCAGGGCCTCCTCGGCTCCTCAGAATGAAAGTCTGCACAGACGAGCGGGGCGGGAGAAGGAGCCAACCTTGGAACCTGCCTATGAGCACCCACGTGCAAAGTCGTGGGGAGCAAAGGAGAGCGGCCAGTGCGAAAGGCAGGTGACTAACATGAGCGGTTCACTCCGACAGACAGGTAAAACGCCCAGACAGCTGCAATGCTCTCCTGTCAGCCTCCCCACCCCGGAGCTGAGGACCGAACCCAGGGCCTTGCACTTGCTAGGCAAGCACTCTACCACTGAGCTAAATTCCCTACCCCTCCTGTGAGTCTGGATGAAAAGAAAAGTGGCTTATGTTGGGATGTGAGTAATAATCCTACTTTGAAATTGTGCTGGCTAATTTTGTCAACTTGACACAGGCGCCTGAGAGGAGGGAGCTCAATGGACAAAACACCTCCATAAGACCCTCTGTGGGCTAGCCTGTTAATTACTGATTGATGGGGAAGGGCCCAGCCCGTTGTGGGTGGTGCTACCCTGGGCTGGTGGTCCTGGGTTCTGTAAGGAAGCAGGCTGAGCAAGCCATGATGAGCAGCCAGTGAGCAGCTCCCTCCATGGCCTCGGCATCAGCTCCCGCCTGCAGGTTCCTGCCTGCTTGCGCTCCTGTCCTGATTTTCTTCACTGGTGGACTGCAATGGAGGAGATGTGAGTCAAATAAACTCTTTCCTCCCAACTTGCTTTTGATCATGGTGTTTCATCACAGCAATAGTGACCTCAACTAAGACCGCCATGTAACACGGGGAAGGGCTGAGAGAGAGTCAGGAAACTCTCATCAAATCCAAACCCCTACTTGTAGCACTCCCAGCATTAGAAGAGCCTGTGCTCTGTGCATGTGCTTACTGAACAGACTTCCCCACCATGAAACTGGGGAGGGACTGATAACTCCAGAGATCTACAAACGACAGAAAGGGAAGAGATGTAAGCTCCAGTGGGCTGACGTGAATAGCTCATGAGCCGTGATGCCGGTGGCATGGTCAGCTACCTGTCTGTACGTCCACATGCTTTCTGCCCTCCACGGGCTCAGGCGTCCGTGGTCTGAGCTGCTCTTGGGCTCGTTTTCTGGCAAGAGCCCTCCTCCTGGCTTGCTGCTGTCGCTGAAGCTCCAGAGGATCAGGCTGTCCGGGCTGGGAGGGACAGACAAGGATTAGAAATAGCAAACATCAGTTCTCAAAGCAGATGGCCACTGCCATTGACAAAGCCATCCCTGGCTGCCACCAAAGCACGTGTCAGCTAATGCCTCTGACTGGTGGTGTGACGTGGCCATTTTGCTGGGATGTGGTCAGGTGACACCAAGTTAACAGCAAAGCCAAACGGGGACACATGGGTCAGAGTCCTGGCTAACCACTCCTTTTTCTTCAATCAAGCGCTTTCAGCGTCAGCTCCTCCGGGGCCTAGTAAGACAGATGCATTTATTCTGTTACAGTAAACTTTGGGGGATAGCGCAGAAATTGACAATCACTACAACTTTTTTTTTTAAATCTGAATTCAATTGAATAGATTTCCCTTAAAAGTTTTCAGTTTAAAGAGAAAACAGCCTGAGTCCAAAGAAAGCTTCACGCCAGGTCATGGTGGCACATGCTTTTAATCCCAGCACCCGGGAGGCAGGAGCAGGTGGATCTCTGTGAGTTCAAGGCCAACTTAGTCTACAGAGCAAGTTCCAGCACAACCTCCAAAGCAATACAGAGAGACCCTGTCTTGGGGGAAAAAAGGCTTCTTCAAGTACACAAAATAAGTTGATTAGAGGACTAAAAACACTGCCTATTTTAAGACAATTACAAAAAGGAAAAGGAAATTGGAGAAAGTACTTTGTATGAAAAATTTCAGTATTTAAAACTTAAATGCATTTTAAGTCTTGTGTGTCACTGTGTACATTTGTGTATGAGTATGTCCATGTGTGAGCGTGGCATGTAGTATGTGTGCCACAGCTGGAGGACAAATACAGGTCCTCCCGGGGACTGCAGGGCACACACTTTGATGACTGAGCATCTCCTAGCTCCCGTTTTCATTTTAAACCAACATAAGGCAACTGTGTTTATTCACAGGTCACAGTTTGACATTCCAGCACACATATACAATGTGTAGTGATCAAATTATCACAGCGAGCATGTGTACCATTTCTCTGAGTTGGGAACACTTAAAATCCTACTAGCTATATAACGATGTTTTAGAAACATTACACACAAGGAATTCTCCAGCACAACAGAGAAAAAGTGACGTCATTTTTCTCTGCTAAGTTGCTTATTTGTTTGTATGAAGTCTTCACAATCTTTCACCTCTGGTTAAAATAATTTCGACTGCTTTAAAATTCCTCCATCTGAGTCATCTAAACAAAACTAAATGTGTCAGATGCTAACCAGAAGATGGCTTCACACTAGTGGTGTCTGTGAATGCTTAAACTGATCTACAAGTCAGTACGAAATCCAAAGTCAAAGTCTAGAGACTTTCAGAGGGGCCACTGGGATCCTGTCCAATAAAAAACCAGGACTGATTTTAGTAATTGTTTGTAATTGTGGAAAATATATGAAATGTAAGTTACCACTTTCCCTTTTTATGGTGGGGATTGTATTGGTTGGTGAAAGGGTTCACCCTTTACAGCAGATGGAAGGAAACAGGTTTATTTCATACCACAGAGCAGCAGATGGGGCAGAACAGTGAACCGCCCACTGCACCCCTGTCCTGAAGGGCGCAACTGCACGGTACTGAGCACAGCCTCACTGCAGGGACCATGCTGCTCCTCCCTTCGAACTATTTACTCTGCTGAAACTCAAACTCTGGGCCCGTCAAACAGTAAGTCCTTTCCCCTCTAGCTCCTGCAGGAGCCTACATATATATGCGTGCATAGACACACGTACACACACACACACACACATATACATATACGCACATACATATGCATATACACACATACATATGCATACACACATACATATGCACACACACATACATATGCATATACACACATACATATGCACACACACATACATATGCATACACACATACATATACGCACATACATATGCATATACACACATACATATGCATACACACATACATATGCGCACATATGCATATACATACACACATACATATGCATATACACACATACATATGCACGCACACATACATATGCATATACACATATCATATACACACATACATATGCACACACATACATATGCATATACACACATACATACGCATATACACACATACATATGCACACACACACACACACACACACACACACCACGTACTTTGGGATACACACACACACACACACACACACACACACACACACACAGCGTACTTTGGGGGCAGTGTCGGGGACTGAACTGAAGGCCTTGCACGTGCTTCGCCATTACTCTTATCATGGCCCACACTCCACCTTCTATGTAGTTAAAAATTCACGCCATTACTCTTATCATGGCCCACACTCCACCTTCTATGTAGTTAAAAATTCACTCTTCAAATAATTTTTTACTTCATTTTATGAGTGTTTTAGGTGACAGATCAAAATGTGACACAAACACACAACTGATCCTTCACCACAGGTTAACACAGCTGTTAGACAGCTATCCTGTTAGTTTTTATTGTCAACTTGACACAGACCCAGAGTCACCGGGGAGGAGACAAGCTCGATTGGTCTGCAGCCTTGTCCGCACACAAGACTGTTTTGGCTAATGGTTGATGTGAAGGACCCAGCCCGCTGTGGGAGGCTCCATCCCTAGGCTGTGTAAGCGCGAGTTCCTGCTCTGGCTTCCTCAGTGATGGGTTGTGACCTGGAAGTGTTAGCCACACAAGCGCTTCCTTCTTTACCTACTTTTGGTGGCGGCGGTGCTTGTTACAGCATCAAAACTGAACTAGGACCGCTTACCGCCCGTCCCGACCGCTTACCGCCTGTCCTGACCGCTTACCACCTGTCCCGAGGGCAGTGCATACGTGTTGCCGCGGATCACCCTTCTGTCATACATTATGTTTCCATAACTCAGAGGTTCTTCAGCTCTGTAAAACAGAAAATTCTAAGTGAATAGTAGGGCACTTAAATCCTTTAAGTGACCCATTTCACTATAACTTAGAGTTAGATATCCTTTAAGTGAACCATTTCACTATAACTTAGAGTTAGATATCTTACAGGGGCTGGAGAGATGATGGCTAGGTAGTTAAGAGCACTTACTCTTCCAGAGGACCCGTTTCGTTCCCAGCACCCACATGGCATCCGACAACCATCTATAATTCTCCGTTTCATGGGATCCCATGTCTCTGGTATGTAGTACACACACATACATGCACACAAAACACTCATATACATAAAATAAAAATATCTAAAAATGTATAAAAGAAAGTGTAGTACAATCCATAAAAAAGTAGACAGATAGCTATCGTTTATGTAATAGCTACTATATGGCTGGACCTTACAAATTTTACTTATTACTAACAATAATTTCATGTTGGGAACTATTACTCCTATTGAACAGAAGACAAATGGAAAATAATCTGTCCAGATTTCCCTCCTAATATGACACAGAGCTGGGCTCAGGCAGTAAACACTCTAAACTGTTCAGAGAATGTGAAAAGGCCAATGAGTCGGAGGTCGGAGTTTGTTTTATGAGACTTAAAAAAAAAAGCCCTATTCAGGGATTGAAACTGTACAGTTAATAAAAGAATCAGGTTTTAAACAGTAAGTCAATCTTTGCACCATCCTTTAACGATGCAGGAACTGTTGAGATATTGACAAGCTTTGAATGGCAGGAGTCATGACCACAGGAGTCACAACGACAGTGAAGACACAAATGCGTGTCCTTCCGTGCACTTCTGCTCGCAGCCGACACCAGCCGCAGGCTATCTGAAGTGACAGAGGGGAGGGGCTAAGCTGCTGACGCAGACTGAGGCCTCTCCTCAAGGCACGCATGCTTTTCTGTCCGTGCTCCTTGTTCTCAGGCTGTGCTCAGCTCCTGCACGTGCACGGGAGTGCTCTTTTTTCTTGTCCCATATGCTGCTTATCTGTACTTCCTACGGGCTCAGCTTTCTATCCATGCGCAAAGCTTCACTTACACCCACAGGCCAATTTTATTTTGTTCTTAGTGTAGTAGACTCCACTCCAGGCACATCCAGCTGCCCAGAGACATCTTACTAAGATGTCTAGAAGGCAATTCCAGCACCGCAACTATTCTTCTCATCCCAAGTTATTACTTTAAGTGTTTTCTGTTTCACTAAATGGTGTCAATGGCCACAGTTGTGACTTATTTGAGAACACTGGGAGTCATGTATTACCAAGAGTTTCTGACTCTATGCCACACCCTGGTCGGTTTTCCTTACTCCCATCCAGTACTCACTTGCCATGCCATCCCTTTCTTCCTCAATGTATTCTATATCCATGGAGGCCAGTGACGTTTTAGAAGAGTAGTAGTATTGACTTGGTGATGGGAGATGTCATTCTATAAATAAGTTCTTATTGGTTAATAAATAAAGCACTGTTGGCAAATAGGGAGGCAAGATAGGCAGGACTAGGAGACAAGGAGGATTCTTGGAGATGTAGTAGGAGGAGTCAAGATGTAGGACTTGAGAGAAGAGGTCCAGACTCTCTCTCCAGTAAGATATGACCACGTGGAAACACTTAGATTGATAGAAATGGGTTAATATTTAAGACAGAGCTAGCCAATAAGAAGCTCTAGCCATTGGCCAACAGCTTTATAACTAATAGAGTCTCTGTGTTATTTTGGGACTGACACAGCTATGGGACAATGCTCGTGGAAGTGCTTGTAACAACTTGGTTAATGACTCCTTCTGTTAATTAAAATAATAAGGGAAAATATTGGGTTCACACTATCAAAACAACAAAATCCATGATACCTACTGTTGATATGGAGGTATTATATATGTTTAAATATTCTTGGAGGACAGGCATATTGTATTTGTTCACATTAAATATATGTATGGCTTAACAATCACATTCCTAAGAACCTACCTCATAGAAGTAAAAGCCCCAGCGCACACAGTTGTTTGTCAAATGTCATTCTTTGCAGCAAAAGCTAGAAGCAAACCGTGTCACTATCAACAGTGCAAAGTTTCACAGTGACAGTTACACCCATCCTCGGCATTATCACGATGCCACGGAGGACAAGTGAGCACGCCAATCATTAAGAGGTTCAGACCTGTGTGTGTTACTGTTGCTATGAAACAATCTACCTTGATTGACCGGCTTGAGAGATACCTAGGAGATCAATAGGGCAAACTTCTAGGAGTCTGTGCGGATGTCCTAGAGACGATTAGTCAGGAGCTCTCTGACCCAATCAATAATGTAGACCACTGGTGGATTCAGAGTCTGCACAGACTGTGGAGAGTGGGATTAAAGGAAGTTACGTTTAGCTGATGAAGTGAAGTCACTAGAGCATGACACTCAAGGGGAATCTGGGTTCTGCATCTTTCCTGTTAATTTCTGTTCTGCTTTCTGGCTGCCATGAAATGGGTATTTCTGTTTCCCCACACCCTTTCCACCATGATTCTCTGTCTCACCCCCAGAAACAAACGACCATGTACCAAAACCTCCCAAAGTGTGAGCTAAAATCAGTCTACTCCCTCCTCTGCTAGTTTTCTTGGTCCTTGTTCAGTGATGGAAATTTCACTAACACACACACACACACACACACACACACACACACACACACACACACACACAGGGTGGGGGGCTGGGTGGGAGAGACAGTGCTGTTGTTATGTATTCATAAATAAGAAGCCATGAATTTGGGGCTGGAGAGATGGCTCAGTGGTTAAAAGCACTTGGCTGCTCTTCCGGAGGTGCTAAGTTCAATTCCCAGCAACCACATGGTGGCTCACAGCCATCTGTAATGCAATCTGGTGCCCTCTTCTGTCATGCAGGGGTACATGCAGACAGAACACTGTATACATAATAAATACATCTTTAAAAAAAATGAATAATTAAAAAAAATAAGCCATGAATTTGAAAATAAATATGAGAGCCTGGAAAGAAGTACAAAAAATGCATACAAAACTGATAAGATGGTTTGCATTAAGGACAGGAGCGGGCTAACAGGCAAGAGAGGTGGGGAGGCTGAGATGTAAGTCCTAAGAATGCCCTAGGCATGATGGATTCTTTTGAATGCTTTTTATAAATACGCATGTGCATGTACAAATAATAAGAGGAAAATAGACTTACACCTTATTTAAAAGGAAGAGAAAGCTAACTGTACAAAGCACATACCAGTTTATTTTACTTTGGAGAGACATCTCTTATATGTGTGGTCATTATGAATACAGACAAGAACAGTGGAAAATGGTTCAATCTGATTTTAACGGGGGAGAAACAGAGTATCAGGAGTGATTAACTGTCATCATTTACCTGTTTTTACTTACTGTTGTTTCTTTCTATAAGGGTATTTTACTTTTATAAGCTGAAAACCAACACTAAGGATCATTTTAAAGCTCCCTCTTAGCTGTCCCCTTTCTCTTCATTGGCCTTTCTGCTCCAGCACCAGTGGCATAAAAAGAAAAGCTGAATGTAGCCCTCTGGCTCCAAGCCTCTTTTGTCCCATTCCCGTGCCTACCCGGGTCCCTCGCCTCCTGGGTCTTCCTGCTTTCTAACCACACTGGTCTTGCCCAGTCTTCAATCAGACTTGATTCTTCCTTTTTTTTTTTTAATGGGAGTTTTGAACATGTGATTTCTTCTTTTTGAAACACTCCCTCCCCTATGCCTTGGCCCAATCTCCAAAATCATTTGACTATCTCCTCAGGCCCTACTATGTGTCCTATGTCCCCCACAGGGTAGTGGCCTTTTTCTATGTCCTCCCAGCATGCCTTGCTTCTCTCTTGGTACGCAGTGACAAGTGTAGTGCCTGCCTTTCTCAGTATTTGGTAGCTGCTAGGGGTCTTTTCATAAATGTCTGTCTGGATTCTAGCATGCTGACACACACAGTAAGCACTGTACATAGATGACTTAAAAAGAAGTCAATTGCTTCCTTGTACAGCTAACTGGCCCACAAGTGGTCTAGATTGTCAAATCAACCTGTGCATATATACTGTGGCTGTAACATATTAGTTGTATGACCTCAGGAAAGTAAAGAAAAGCCACCTGCTTCTTGGAGATGTTGTGAAGTCTACAGTACCTGGCTCTACAGCGGTGTTTAATAAATGGTAACAATTTCCACTGAGGGGATCTCTTTAAATCTGAATTTAAAAGTTATACAAATCCACCTGTGTTGTGAGATACCTGATCACACTATGAACAATAAAGAACCATTTCCCTGCTATGATGAATGACACCCCTTGAACTGGAAGCCACAATGAACTTTTCCTGTCCTGTTACTTCTACCAGGTATTGGGTCATAGCCACCAGAGAGTAGTGACTAACAGAGCCTTCCTCTAGCCTTCCCGCCTCCTCTGGCCTCTGGGTCTGCCTTCCCGCCTCCTCTGGCCTCTGGGTCTGCCTTCCCGCCTCCTCTGACCTCTGGGTCTGCCTTCACACCTCTTGCATGGGCCCACTGAGATGACACTGGTCCCACCTAGACATTCAGGACAACCTCCCCATCTTAACATCTGAAATTTAATTGTACTGATAAGAGCACCTGGCCATACAAGGCTCTGGGGATTATGGTGAGGACACCTCTAGGGAACCAACAACAGCATTCTGTCCACCATGACAATGTTAAGCTTCATTTGATTAGAGCCAAACTAAAGGTACAGTGCAACTTTTTCATTTCTTTGTAGGAAATACTTACTGGAAGGTTTGTATGCTGTTTACTAACACATTTGTAAGAGGAGGATGTTGTGTTTTGGTCTGGGCACAAGCCTACAGGTGATGTTACTACATTTATATATTTGTGATCGTTTATCAAGAAATACATACAATATGTACACACTGAGTACTGTTATCTGAAATACTTGGCACTAAAATATTTCTGACGTTTTTCCTCACCATTTGGAATATTTGCTTATATATGACTCAAATGTAGACATGTTCCACATATGCCTTACACACATAGCCTGGAGGTAATTATATACAGTATTTTTAGTGTGCCTGCATTCTGACTACCACCAGTCACATAATGTCCTATATGGAATTTTCTATTGTGGCATCATGGTACTCAAACAGCTTCAGGTTTGGGGACTCAATGTTCCTACTGCTCTTGCAGGGGACCAGAGTTTGGTTCCCAACACCCATGTTAGGCAGCTCACAACTCAATGCACCTCCAGCCAGGGGATCTGCCGCCCCCTACTGGGTTCCACTGACACCCATGCTTCCGAGCATGTGTGTGTGTGTGTGTGTGTGTGTGTGTGTGTGTGCGCACACACACACACTCATACACAATACACACTCACACAACACACTCATACATAATACACACTCATACACACACACACACACACACACACACACACACACAACACACTCACATACACACTTCAAAAAGTTTCGGTTCCAGATTAGGGATGCTCAAACTGTTAAAATGTCCTGTGTGTAAATGAGAAAACTTGTATTCTAGTGGCTCCTTTCGATTTTACAATGTATTGTGTTTTACAAAAGGACAGATGCCCTTGAACCATGTCGGGCTTGTATTAATCTTAAAATTTTAAATTACTGAGAGAAAAGTGAGATAGTACTATTTTTGTGTTGGTGAAATTGGCTTCTCATACTTAAATATAAAACTGGGATTCATCGCAGTCATATACCTCATTAAGATAATTTGTAATCTTGACCCCCCCGTTCCCCTCCCCCACATCGTTATCCAGTCTAGTCGTGAGCTATCTGGATAAGTCACTTACTATGGTCAATACAGAACGTTTTGAACGAGATTGGACTAAGGACCTTGTAGAGCAGAGGCAGACTGACTTAAACACATTCACTCTTTTGGACACGGTAACATAGGCACTCATCAGCCCTATTAGGGTTGCCCTAATGGCACCCCTCCCCCCCATTTATAAGCTACCATGGAAGGTAACTATTTTTTATGACAAGGGTATTTTGGTTGGTAATAACTATTTTCATGAAACATTTTAGTATAGTTTCTGCATACACTGACTTATTAGTCAACGCACTTCTATACAAAAATCAACTGACTATAAGGAGAGAAAAAAAAAAAAATCAGCCGTCCTGCTGCTTCTATTTCTGGGTGAGCTAGGATAACAGCTTTGTGCCAGACCTGGCCAAGAGCTACAAGGGAGCTTCCCGTGCGTGCGGAGGGGGAGAACAAACGGGGCAGAGGTTCCCTGATTCCATGAAGCTCGAATTCTTAGGTCGTGCTATTCCAGAACTGGACTCCAAGAGAACTGAAAAATCCGTGGCCTTCCTTACATAAACTGCAAATACTCACCGGGGGTAGCAGTATGTTTTCGTGGTCCTGCATGGAAGGCTAACCTAATTCCCCCCCGGGCTGCTGCGAAGAGCTAGCTTTATGTGGCTGCCTCTTTCATTTGGTACCCGTGTACTGCCCACTCCGTGCTTCCTTTCCCTCCTCCGCACGATGGAGGGATGAATCCACCTTGGCAGAACTGTGGATTAACAGTGTGTACGGGAATGCACCCCGCCCGCCCCCGCCGTGTGGGGTTTGCTTGTCTACGACCATTCGTGTCCTTGTCGTGGCTCAGGCCAGCTGTGCTTCCGCTTGACCACACAGCTGCGATGTTTTAGGGAGGCGGGGAGGTTGGACCGCGCGTACACACGGGAGAGCAGGTGGGATGCAAAGCGGGGGCCACACAGGAGCTACTCGGGTCACTCACGGCTGCAACAGGCTGTCCCGGTAGCGGCGGCGCTGGCAAGGCACGGCCCGGGGCCTGCTGGTGTAGGTGTAGGTGCCGGAGGCCTCGGCCGCCCGGGGACTGCGATCCGTCAGCGTCGACGCCATGTCGGGGGTCGAGCCACCTCCCCGTCGGTGGAGGTGGGCTCCGAGGCAGGTGGGGGCTAAGGAGTCGTGGGAGCCGGAGACGTGTAAATAGTGCCAAGGGCAGGGGTGCCGCGACGCGCGGGGACGAGGCTCTCGTGGAAGCGGGCGCGACGCGAGCCGGCCCGCGCAGCAGCGAGCCGCTACTCCAGGCTTGCTCGGGGCAGCGAGGAGCGAGTCTGTGGCGCCCTCACCGGTTGCCGAGCAACGCGAGGTTCCGCCCGGAGGCAGGAACTCCAGGCAGTTCCGGCCGGCCGGGTTTCCGGGGGGGCCCGTCGTGGAGGGCACTTCCGGCTCTCGGCCCCGCCCACCGGGCGGTCCTCGGGCGCGCCTGCGCGCTGGCCGCTCCTCGGCCGGCAGGGCCTCCACGGCGGTGCTGGCGGCGGCCACCGGGGCGGGGATGGCGTCGTGCGGCCCGGCTGCGGGGCGCCGCCTGGCGGGGCTGCTGTCAGCGCCATCCTCGCACGGCCTCGTGCTCTTGCTCTTTCGGGGGCGTCCGCGATTGTGTCTTCTGCCCGCCGCAGCGCGTCCCCGGGCCGGCCCGCTGCCCGGTGGAGACACGCCCTGGGCAGGCGGGCTCGCAGCTCTGTTACGCGCTGGCGCCGGGCGGAGGCGGAGGCGGAGGAGGGGCAGGCGAGCGGCTCTTCCCCAGCTCCTCCCCGCTCCACCGATCGCTCGACACAGGCCACCCGTGAAGACACCCAACTTTGGGAAAACGCTGGGCTTTTATCCTCCAAGCGCACAAGAAATCAAGCAGAGCGTTTTTAGGATTAGTTTTAGAACCAGAGATGTTTAAAAAACAAAATAAATCGTTTGAAGTGTATGCATCCCTTGTGGTTAATTAATTGGGTTTGCAGTCATTTGCTCCCTGTCTAGTCTTCCTTCAGACGAGCTTCTGCCCAGACCATGGGACAATTTGTAATTTTTTGTGCGTGCACGCTCATTTCTCTATAATCTACCAAATAAGAGTAATAGATTTCCCCCCCCCCACCGCTTTGGATTTGTGAGGATTGAAACTATTAATAAGCTTCAATACTTAGAACCGTACCTGGCAAATGTAGTTTATAGTGTAATGTAGATGGTTCCCGTTGTATAAGTGATTTTTGTTGTTGTTGATATTGTGTGATATTTGCGAAGGTATATAGTAAATGCTATAGACAGACACTGCTTAAGACTTTCGATCTGACTAATTTTGAGGAAACACTTGAGAAAGTGACATTCAAGTAAGTGAATATAATGCTGAGGTTAGCGTCTGGGACAAGCTACCTTTAGCTTGATGGGCATAGCTAAGAGGCTAAGTGCAAGCTCGTTAGCTTGAGGTTGAGCACCGGAACCCATTGTAAGGGAGACCCAAACCCTGATAGTTGTCTGAGCTCCACGCTTACACCTCATACACTCACACACCAATAAACTGAAAATCTTTCACTTTGATCGAAGGTTCAGAAGTCTGAGAGGTTGGAATCCAGAAGGGTTTGTGTAGATTTGTAGAAATACTAAAAAAAAGTTGGCGTCACTTCATACAAATACCGGGTTTTTACCCCCTTGGAGCAGGAAATCTGTTGCAAACAGCAGGAACAATAGTCATTTCACTTAAGTTCAGAGATAGAGTGATAACTTGGGGCTTCTGCACTCTGCTTTCCAGGAGGAAAGAGGAGCAGATTGGTTGCTTACACAGGGGAGACTGAGTACTGAGTAGGTAACCGATAGTACTCACCTGGGCATAGCTGGGATTTATCAATGATATGCTGGCTACTGGAAGTTGTGCAAGTTTGTATCCTCAGTCTGGTTGCTTTTATACGACTGAGCTAGGGCAATCTCATTTACCTGTTTTGTTACAGTAGCATTTATATATTTGTCATAAAAATCTCTGTGTGGAGTCCCAGATAGCTCTGTCCTACATGACTGATTGTCTTAGATGGTCTGAAATGCAATGATTTGGTTGAAAGGTTTTGAGTATGTGCTGTGTTTCAAGAACTGGTCATTGGAAGGTAGAGGTGTAGTAGTGAAAAACAACAAAACAAAACAAAATGAACAGTCGTGCCTTTGTGGAACCTATATTCTAGTGGATGAGTCATAAAAAAATAAGACAAGGGAGTGAAGTTTGTATTTTATAAGAACGAAGCAGGAAAAGAATCATACAAGACTAGGTCTAGGGAGACAGGGATTTTAGGCTGGTTAGAGGAGGTCGTGGAAGCATACAGACAGTGGTGTTCCAGCAAAGGTGAGAAGGAGTGAAGTGGTGAGACTTAAGACTAGTAGAACATTCCAGATCAAGGAAGCATCGAGAACAGGGTTCTCCCATCAGGCATGTTCGAAGCTAAGGAGCGAGGGCAGACCAGCAGAGGGGAGATGGAGTCAGTAACCAGACTGTGTGTCCCACTGAAAGTCAGCGTGAAAGCCTGTGTATTTACTCCAGGCTTAAGAGCCCCGAAGACAATTTGATTAAAAAGAGCCATACGCCTGGAGTTTCTTCATTGGAAATAGACTGCTATGAAGCGCAGGCAGGGAGACCCCACACATCTAAGGATTTACCTACACCCCAGTGATGACTCCTAAGGGGTGTGGGAAAACACATTGACTGGCATGATCTTTCTCCAGAGAGGATTAAATTAATTACTTACTTTGATGCTGAGGATCAAACTCAGGTACTTCCCCAGCTTAAGCCCTGCTTATACTGTAGCTGGTAGGGTAGGAGAAGACTTTAAGTGAAGGATTCAGACATTGTATTTCTCCTAGTTGCTCTTTCTTACCCTAAAGTGTAGGTCTTTCTGTCCTTCCTTAAGAAAGCCAAGGATGTTCATCAGGGCCCTATCTTTGGATGAACATTTTTTTTTCATTTTCTTTTTCCAGCTTTGTGAGATTGTTGAAATGTCTACAGTGTTCTCTAGCCATGCAGTGCCTGGTCTCTTGTTTGCTAGGACCTCTCTAGCATAGAATTCGGCAGACAGCTCCATCAAAAGTCAGGCAGATTCTCAGGCTGGCCTCACGACACTCTCCACGTCTCTGGGTCTTGCCCCTTCGAGTGTTGTCTGTGTATGTTTATAGGGATGACTCAATGGGGGTTTGGGAGGTGTAGGACAGGAAGGGGACAGTTGGTAACAGATGGCCCTTTTGCACAAGCAGGGTGGATGGCTCCTCCATAGTCAGAGGAGAAAGGTAAGTATGGGTCTGTAACCAAGCCAGAAAAAAACTCCATGGTTTCTGCCTCAAGTTCCTGCTCGGTTTCCTGCCCCAACTTCCCCCAATGATCACCTAGCCTGTGAGATGAAATAAACCCTTTCCTCCCCAAAGTTGCTTTTGGCTATTGTATTTGTCCCGGCAACAGAATGAAATTGGAACACGTAGTAAAGGGTTCGACGTGGGACGAAGGAGTAGGTGGATATAAAATGGTCGCCACGTTTTTTGGCTTGAGTGACATTACACACCAATCACATGATACGCTGAGACACAGTCATCTGCTGGTGGGAATGGAAGTCCAGAGTTCTGTTCTGGATGTGCTAATTCTGAGATCCATGTGCACATGTCATGTGGGTAGGTTATAGCTATGACTGAGCAGGGTATTTGCAGGGGCCCAAAGATGTGAGAGGCAGGCAAGCAACAGTAGGGTCTGTGGATAGCTTTCCTAGATTTTCTAGCTCCTGTATGAAAAATACGTAACAGATTTTTCTACATTGCTGCTCCTAAACATCTACATGTTATCACCAACCTGAAGAGCTAAAGCAAATAAATTCCTCTACACTTGTAATGTGGACAGGAATCCTGAGATAGTACCAAACTGAAAGAAAACTACCATCCTTTCTATAAGAGACAAACAAAGAAAAATTAAAAAAAAAAAACACTGTTTTAGTAAGAAGTAACTTGAGGTCTTTAGTTAAAACACACAGAAAAAAGGAGCATTAAAGAAATGTATCTGTCAATTGATAAAAATATATTCTATGCAGGGGGAAATTTTTGTGCATTTGTCAGTCTTCTTAAGTTTATAATTCACAATTTGGGTTTTCATCCTGGATAAGCATCTGTGTTTGTGAATTAATTTGTACTTGCAAGCATTTCTTTTTTTCCTATAGAAAAACTCCAGAACTATGTAAACATTGGGGCTTTAGAACCTCCTTGTGGCCTGAAGGAGCCTGGATTTCAGGCTGACAGTGCTCTGTTCTGCACGGTGGTGGTTCCTTGAACCTGGTGGTAATACCCAGAACTGTAGACACGCTGCTTTTCAGTTTCCTACAGATCTGAGAAGCAGAGATGATGTTCCGATCACTTCCTTTTGATCTAACGGTTTCAGAAATTCTCTCTAGTAAGAGCCAGAGGGGGCACAGATTCCCAGTCAGAGCAGAACCGTGACTCAGAGTGTGCAGCAAAGCTCCCTTCTTGGGAAGTTTTCAATATCAAAACATGTTGTGTTTTTGAATGAAAAGTAAAATCTACGTCCAGTGGATGGAAATTTCTTATAAGAAGATATAATTCCCCTCCCCAACACTTTCTATTCTTGAAAATGAGAGTTATTTTTGTCAAAGGATATGAGATCTGAACTTTTTTTCTTTTTTTTTAATTGGCAGGTCATGCTAGGGCCTTTAATTCTGTGATTGCATTCGCGGCGACTCTTCCCCTACACACCACCTTAGTACAGCCTTAGACTGTGTACCATAACTTCAAAACACCGGAAAGGTGGGCATGAGGAATGAAAGTAGATTAAGATTTGTGAAATTTTAATTTAAGTTGTCTTAATACCTGATCATGTGTAAGCATCACTGATGGGATTATTCTGTGATTTTTAAAGACATCTCAGGTCTGTAAACTGGAACAGGCTTACCACAGAAGGCACATAGAATCAGAATCCAGCCCAGAATATTGCTCCCTTCTCTTCAGGAACATGCACCGTGAGGGCTGTTCTGTTAGGAGACAGGGCAACTAACTGTCTGATAGTTTCACCAGTGATTCCAGGTGTTTTTATCCGAGCATTGTAGCAAAGTGTTACAGGATTTTCACTGTGGTTGGAAATGATACATAGTATGGTATGGCACCTGAATTTTATTGTTCCTAAGAAGAACTTCACATAACTCAGGTGTCTAAATCCCTAACACACAGGAAACAGCCCACAGGTCCCGCAACACACTGGGATGTGTACAGCTGAAATCTGTCCCTTTGGGGACTTTACTGGGAAGGATTGCCCACAAACTGGTTTAAAGACAGGGACCATCTGTCTAGTCAGCAAAATTTACAGCAGATCCTAGCAACAGGAAGAAGGTGGAAAAAAGAGTTGTAAAATTGTGCATCTTGCTCTAGAAAGATTCCCCTCTCAAACTTCTGGGCTGCTGTTTCTAAATCTGGCTGTTCTTGGCGAAGAATTGTCACAGGTGTTAATTTGCATTTACGAGATTCCTTCAGTTACTTGGATTTTTAGACAAATCGTTTCTAGAATGGTTTCAGGTCTGGTTTGTGGAAACTGGTATCTGACTATTCATACCCACAGAAGAGAGAGAGAGAAAAAAATCCCAAAATGTCTTGTCACTCCTGGAGATTAGGTAGATTGGTGAGTAAATGTTTGCTGGACATGTAAAGCCACAGAAAACTGCTGAGAGAAACTTTAAAATAACTAGAATAGGGCTGTGGTATAGTTCAGGGTTAGATCAATTGCCTCACATGCATGAGACCTTTGGTTCAGTTCCCAAAACCATAAAAAAATAAAGAGCCTAAATGAGTGGAAAGATATATTATTTTCATGGATGAAAGACTCAACAATTTTGAGGTACTAACTCTCCCCATTGATATATAAATTCGATTAAACTCCAACCAGATTTTCTACATATTATACTGAGGATGTGGCTCAGTTGGCAGGGCGCCACAGAGCTGTGGTGGCACAGGGCTGTGACACCCATACTTTGGAGATAAAGACAGGACCAGACATGTAGAGTCGTCCTTGGCTATATCATGACTTTTGTACCAGCCTGGGGTACAGGACACCTTGTCTTAGATATTGGCAAACAACTGAAAATATTTAAGGGTAAAAGGACTTGGAATAGTCAGAGAGGAGGAAAAGGTTGGGGCATAGTTTTAGGAATACCTGTAAAAAGTTCCAGTGTCAGTACAGGGTATTAGCAAGCAGGACAGTACATAGATCAAAGAAAGAGACCCTAAGGAGATCTGTAAAGTCAATTGTTTACTTTTTGGGGTAGGGGCTGCTGGGGATTGAGTCTTGCTCATGCTAGGCAAATGTTCCTTCACTGAACACATCATCAGTCTTCAGCAAAGGCACTGAAGCAAGATACAGGAATGTCTTGTTTACTTTTTTTATTGCTTTGATAAGGTACCATGGCCAAGGCAACTTAGGAACATTTAATTTGGGATGCTCAAGTCTAGACTAGCATGGCAGGCAGGCAGGCAGGCAGGCAGGCAGGCAGGCAGGCAGGCAGGCAGGCAGGCAGGCAGGCAGCAGGCATGGCATTGGAGCAGTGGCTGAGAGCTTAAATTCGATCCACAAGCACAAGCTAGAGAGAGAGAGCTAATTGGGAATGGTGTGGGCTTTTGAAACCTCAAAAGCCAAGTCCCACAGTAACATGAATAAATAAATAAACTGCATATTGGGATAAAACCTTACGAACCAAACAATTTGTAGAATACAAAAGGTTTTACAATATGGAAAGTACCTGCTGCAGTTTATTACTTATAGAAATGATTTTTTAAGGAAAATGGGCAAAGGTTTGGATAATTCCTGAACAGACAACAAACACACGAAGAGATGCCCATCCTCGCCTAGTCAATGGGAAATTCAAATGAACCACAACGTGTATCCCACCACTAGTATATCCCCCACTACAGTGGCTAACTAAACTAGCCAACCAGACCAAACCAGGCAGGCGGTGCCAAGACCTTACTGCTAACACTGTACTCCATGGTTTGATTGTGACGGTGTTCTCTTAAATGACTACGCAAGATAAAATTAACTACACCATGCATTCTGAATAGATGAGGTTGATTATAAGGTCATACTGAATAAATTTGATAAAAAAATAAAGTCAAATGGAAGAGTAAAATTGTTTACCATCTTGATTAAAAGACCAAGGGTGTACAGATGCCTAAGCAGTTATTAAAATTCTGTCTGCATAGTAACAGCTAGGATTAGATTTAGGTCTTACCCCAGGTTGTTTTGGCTTCAAACTAGACCATGCAGTGTTGTCCAGAAGGTGGAGACAAAGGAGAGAAAGTAACAAGGAGGAAAGTATTGCAAGTAGTTTTTCTCTCTGGGCTGTGCCCACCGCCATGCCAGCCCCCAATAATACACAGAGACGCTTTATTTGATACAATGCTGTTGGCCAGGTACTACTTTCTTATCGGCTGGCTCTGTCTTAATGATTAACCCATTTCTATTAATGTAAGTATTTCCACGTGGTCTCATCTTACCGGTGAGAGCAGTTGGCTTTCTCCTCTCTCCGTCCTCTGTCTTGGAACTCCCTACTACTTCCGGAATCCTCCTTGTCTCCTAGTCCCGCCTATCTTGCTTTCCAATTGGCCAACAGTTCTTTATTCATTAACTAATTCAAGAAACATATTTACAGATTGACATCTCCCATCATCTCCTCTTTTCTGTCTAAAATAAAAGTAAATCTCCTGAGAATTGATCTTTGCTATCCAAATTCCCAGGCTTGCCCCAAACACTGATGCCAAAATACCACCCAGAATGCTTAAGATGAGTCTTTATGATTGATTTAAACATTTCTCTTTTCCTCCCCTAGCTGAAGACCATCAATTTGAATTATATACAGGGGTTATGCATTAAAAGAGAAAGATCAAATGGTATATATCATTTTGAAATGCATCACTTCCTAACAACTTTTGCAAAAACAGCAAAATTTTGTGTTCGCTTGTTTGTTTTTGGAACATTTAAAATTCTGGAACTAGGCTAAAGTTAAGAATTAGGGTGAACCAGGTGGTGGTGGTGCATGCCTTTATTTAATTCCAGCACTTGGGAGAAAGAGGCAGGCAGATCTCTGTGAGTTCGAGATCAGCCTGATCTATAAGAGCGAGTGCTACGAAAGGAAACCCTGTCTTGAAAACCCAAAATAAAACAAAAGGTATTTAGATCCGTTTATTGTGTTCTAGTGAGCAACAGAAACCCAGAAAACAAATCCCTGTGTCCTCCTGTCTCTGTTCCCTGCAGATCTAGGGTCACGGGCACACATAGCCATACTCAGCCTTTTATGTGAGTTCTAGATCTGAGCTCAGGTCCTCATGCTATGTGCCGCAATCATTTCTACACACTGGGTCATCTCTCTGCTCCCCATGTTAAACTGTATTCTGTAGTGGACAAAACACAGTGTCCCAGTTACATTCAAGAGATTGCTAAAAAGTGATTCATTTTCATCTCTAGAAAACTGTACATTTTGGCCTCCCCAGTATTTCTCATTTTGCAAATGAAGTGTTAAAACCACATAATTCAATTAGTGAAGAATTTTCAGTGATTTGAGAGTCTATCTCATGTGGCTTCTTGCCTGGTTGACCAGTTAGAAAGAAAGCATACACAAGCAACTCTCCCAGTGAGATCACAGTCGGGCATTCAGCTAACTATTCTTGTGCATTATAGACAGTACCAGACATCTCCATCCCTAGCAGCAGGGAGCCCTGTTGCCATTAACCATTTCTTGGTATGTTAATGTTGCAAGCATAGCTACTGATTCAACACCCGTGGAACCCGCCATTAGGCTGTGTTTACTGGGTGTACATTTTAAGCAACTGCTTTTGCCTCTAACAAAAGTGCCCAACGTTGATAAATTTCCCTAAGCCAACGACACATCTAGGAAAGAGTCAATTTATTTAAGTCCTGGAGTCGGGCACAGAATGTGTCTTTGAAAATACAGTATGTTGTGTGTCACTCTCCCTCCTGTTCCCTCTTTATAGGAGGAGAGAAAGTTTCTCAGGGGGAAAAAAAAAGGTTTTATTTAATATGTTTTGTCTACATGTTCATTTATGTGCATTCCTGGAGGCCAGAAGAGGGCATCAGACCTGGAGTTACAGACGGTGGTGAGGAGTCATGTGGGTGCTGGGAATTGAACCTGGGTCCTCTGCAAGAGCAACAAATGCTCTCAGCTGCTGAGCCGTCTCTCCAGTCCCTTAATAGAGCTTTTTTTTTTTTTTTTTTTTTTGAGATAGGATTCATCTATGTAGTTCTAGCTGTCCTGAAACTCATTCTGTGGACCAGTTTGTCCTCCAACTCAGAGATCTGCCTGCCTCTGCCTCCCAAGTTCTGGGATTAAAGGTGTGCGCCACCACTGTCCAGCTTAATAGAGCATTTTAAATATTTATTTTGGTCATGTGGCTTTAACAACCCAGTCTACAACACAGCTAACCAAATTCTCAGTAAACCATTTCTGGGGAAGAATCGGGTGCTTTTTTTTTTTTTTTTTACCTGTTATCTAGACAACAACAAAATCAGGAATGTACACAATGTCATAAAAATGGACATAATTAGAAAGATTGGAGCCCAGTGCTATAAAATATTTGGATAAACAACTTGGTTACTGAGTAGTAAATTCTAAGATCACAAACATTTATCCTTAGTAGCTAATAATAAAGGAAACTGAGCATCTCAAAAGTGAGGTACTTAAAGTCTAATTTACTACAAGTGGGAAGATTACACTTGCCAGATTAGCCTGCGTCTTACAGTTTTTTTTCTGTCCCCCAAGTGACGGCTTGCTAAAAAAAAAAAGTGTCTCAAATCCCCCAGAGAACAGAGACTACATCCCCTCGACACAATGAAAATGTTGCCAACAGACGCTGGGTGAATGGACCAGTACGTGGATCGTGTTCTCGATGGATTCCTATTAACTGAGGTGACACCAGCGAAGAATGAATCCCACCAGTAAAGGGGGAGGACAGTTTATTGTAGTGAAACCCCGCCGCAGTATTTATTATTCACCACCCACAATGCAATGCGTACCACATCAGGTACCGCCACCCAGAGGCTCCAAGTGCTCTGCCTGCGTTAATACCGACAAAACGCATTTCCACCACTCCACCCGCATTCCCTTCGATGACAGGAAAACCTTCCTGAGGCTGCCGACAGCTCACACGCACAGCACAGTGCCGCACAGTCTATTTCCTTCTACTAAGCTGGTTAGTTGTCACAAGCCTGCTTAGGAGAACAAACATATCAGAGGTTCAGACATCTCCCGCCTACGTGCAGCTCTTGGAAAAATGTGACCATTGGCAAGATATTTGAGGTAACAAGAAAAGTAAAGTTTTTTTTTTTTTCTTCTAATCAATGGAAACATGCACCTGGGGACAAAAACAACCCCAGCAATATATAGGAAGTACACAAATGCATGCATGCAGACGCCCTTTCATCTAATATGTCTATGGTACATTTTACACATTTACTACATATTGCACAAACCCAGACACACACACACACACACACACACACACACACACACACACACACACGCAACGTGGTGTGTCGCTGTGTAAGCCATCCTCACAGAGGAGAGGCGCGGCACAACATTCGGAATAAGCTTATTCATGACTAGTAGAATCGACAGGCAGCACAAGTTAGCCGTGGTACAAGGTCTCCTTCCCTAAATGTAAGATTCTTTAGCGCACTGGAGCTGGTCGACCTCAAAAACCATGTGGCTGTGTTGTCGCCTCAGACAGCCTAACTCAGACACGGTCCTCAGCCGGTGCAGCTCAGATCTCCCCTGAGTTCCCACAGAGACACTGACAGTCTGACTCTGTTTCCAGTGCTCGGTCATGGGAGACAGTCTGTGTCCACCAGGTGTCCCTTCGCTGTGGTGACCCCCAAGACGAGAAGGCAGAGCGGTGCTGTGTCTGAGCGTTCTCGCTCTCATGCTGCCAACCGTCTGTCCACTGTACGCCGAGAGCCCAGATGCCTGGTAATGAATGGCCTCTTCGTACGATGGTGGGTTTCCTGGCTTCCTCACCTCAACTAGCTGGAACACACTGTCAACCGAGAGGGCCCAGGTTCGAGACAAGCTGAAGCTTTGGATTTCTGACTCGTTTTCCTGGATGAGTCTGCCGGCAAGCTGGCTGTCTTTCCTCAAACCCTTCTTGACCAGGTCTCTAGAAACGTCTTTGGATTTCTCAGACCCGACGCTGGAGGTCCGGGGCAGCAGCTTTTTGTGAGAGGTGAAGGAAAAGGACATGGAGTGCTTTCGGATCTCTCTCTGGGGTTTGACCTTGTCTGTCTTTGTGGTGAAACTCTGGTGTCTGGCGAAGAAGCTTCTTTTGGCACAGGACGGAGAAGGTACGGGGGAGCTGTCCAAGGATTTCCCCGGGGAGACTCTGGACAAAGTCCTGGGTAGCGGTCCCTGTGACGATGCTAAACTTTGGGTCAAGTTCTTTAAATCCACCGGCCTCCTGGGCTTGCCTTCAACTACCCGGAAGACTTCCTCCGTAAACGGGTCTTCAGCCCCATCGCCCCCAAGGCAAGAGGTTCCCTGGGGCGTGGTGACGTCATCCTCACTCTTGGTTAGCTTTTGTTTTGTCCTTTGGCCCAGGAGGCGCTCTGGTGAGGGTGGCATGCTGGGTTCAGAGAACCTCCTGTCTGGCTGGCCAATGGAGCTTTTCAGCCTGGCCACCAAGCCAACAACGGTTCCTGAGCCTGACTCACAGGTGTCCTGAGGGCCCTGGCTATCCAGGCCAGCCACCGTGGCCGTGGGCCCCTCCAGCTGCCTGCTGGGGGAAGGCATGGCACTTGTGGGCTCCACATCCGGGTCATTGCTGTCATAAGCGGAGTCATTCTGCAGGGTTGACACATCTGGGGAAAGGTAAGGCAGAGTTGAGTATTTTGCGCAAGCCCCTTCAACAGCAGTATTAATTGCAGCCCACCCTCTTTGTACCTGGGGCGGTTTGGCGGAAGTGCACTGGGGCTTAATCTGACAGTAAATTGATTACAATAAATCTTTGTTTCTATCTAAAACGGACTCACATTAAGCTGGAACTCCCTTACTCCAACCCCATAGCTAAAGTTTACTAAGGATCAAGAGTTATTCCTGTCTTGGAATGGGAAGGAGAAATTTACAGACTGATGAACAGTGTTGGGATTAAATCTAAGAGCAAGGCCTCCGTAGTTAACGACTTGTGACTTGTGAAGGCGCATCCTGCTTCTAATACCAGGGATGCTCTACATCACTGCACCCAGCACTGAGGACCAGCACGCCCTCTTCCCCAGAACCTCACTCCAGTGACAGAACGTTCCGTACCTGAACTGTCAGTGTGTTCCAGGGAGTCGTCAGAAGTGATGCGGGAATGTGTCGGAATGTTCTCCCCAAATATTTCAAAGCAGTTGTCAATGAGGAATTCCACCAATGCCTTAACCTGCGAGGGAAATGTAAGCAGTTTGTCAGCTTAAGTACATTCCTAGAAAAGAAGGTGGGAAAGAATGGGGACATACCAGGGCCGCCGCCTAGGGAATCGGCAGACATAGAATTAGATACTTCCATGTGCCTGAAAAGCACATTGGGATTGGCGGTAATAATGTACTTTATTATTTTATGGGGCTTTTTTTGAAGCATGCATTTTTTTTTTAAATTTCAAGATTAAAAGAAAATTACTTTGAAGTAGCTGAAATTCTCATTTAAGAAAGTAGTTGTTCAGATTTCTAGTTGAACAGGCAGAACATGATATACAGAAGTAAAAGAACACAGTGTTTTTTCTAGCCAGGGAGTTATTGCTGTTAACGTCTGCTATTCTGGCCCGTCTCCTAGGACAACAGAGGATGCACGTATCTCACTCTTCAGCAAGTATGTGTATCTTAGAGAGTGGAACCATGAGAGACACACCCTGCAGTAGACGCTTCCTCTGTGGGCCCTGAATCACTTTGAGAAAGAAACTCAGCATCAAAGTGCTCGGCTGTTACAGAGGGTGAGGTGAGCTCGCACCTTTCTCACACAGAGACAGGACCTACCTTACTGTTGAGGTCCTTCTGCTCCTGGAAGGACAGGCTCTGGTCGTTCTTCAGAGTGAGCATGTTAGGGCCGATGCAGATGGCTAGGTTGCTAGAGTCCATCTTGCTGACCTCGGCATTCTTGCTGATCAGATGCAGCACGTAGACCAAGTGCCTGAGCAGCAGAAGGTTGGGTCGGGGGAGGCGGTCTGCAACCCTGGAAGAATTGTTGAGAGATGATGGCTTTCGTGTGGCTTTAACTTGGTGGCCTCTCAGGACGTTCTACCCGAACCAGACTTCCTCAAAAGCGAGGAAGGTGCATTTCCAAAAGGAACGTTGTGAGATGCTCATTGAGACCCCTGCATCGGCACCACATGGATCTGGGCCAGTAAAGCCACAAGGTCCTAGTAACTGAGACCCCACTAGTTCCTCTCTTTGTTATACGCATGGGTGCCGATTGTGGAGCAAGGCCTGCACAACACCCAAGGTCCGCTTTACATTTCGAAAACAATGTTGTCACCCTATCAAGTGACTGTGTCAGGATTCTTTCTGCCTTGAGCCCCGCGAGACTGATTTTCTTACACTTCTTAGGACTGTAATTTGTATATCATTCTGAGAAATCTCTAGATAGAATCTGTCTATAAAAGCACGTTTATAAACGAGAGGCAGGCAGTACTTAAACACAAACATCGTTCTAGCGATGGCAAATTAAGATTGCTTTTTTTTCACAGTTTGGTAACTTCAGGAGATGAAGTGAATCCAGCATATGGAGGATCCATTTTGTTTCCTGGTGTCGTTTTCATAAACGAGTTTTGTGCCCAAATAGAAACCTATTGTGATAATCTTAGAATTCTGGGGGTAAGGGTGGGCAGAATCTATCCTCCTTTTGGTAAATATTTCATGGAAAAATTTTGGCTGCAGGGAACAGCTATTGCATATCGGTAGGCTTTCTTAGGATGTGCAAAGGTTCTGACATGTTAACATAATTTGTGCTAACTATTGGAATTTGCTTTTTTCTCTTTCTTTTCTTTTTGTTATTATCCATAAGAATTTAGAGTTTACTGTGGAGTTTTATAAACAAAACAACCCCTTCCAAGTTGCTGTGCTGTGCCATAAGGGCTCATGAGAGGCCAGTGCTGGCATGATGCTAGTTAATGAATGTAAGGGTAGCTCCAACCTCATTGGCTAGCCTGGGATAAACTGTTCAAACGTCTGAGCACTTTTTTTTTTTTTTAAAAAACTGCTCCTGTGTTTAGGTTCTCTCCTATTTCAGGGTCTATGAGTCCTGAACTTTACTTCCTGCTTCTTACGAAGTTCTTCCTGTCGTTTGGGTGGAACTACTCCCTCTAAGCAGCCAGGGCTTTGGCTGCTGTGATGGGAGCCCAGGAGCAATCCCACTCAGCCTCCCTGGACCTCAGAGTTTCTGTGAGGCAGGAATCCCGAAGCCCGTGCACAGGGTTGTAAAGGAGTAAAGATGGAGGCCTTGCCTCCTGCAGAGACGGAGGACTTACTGCTTTAGGGCCTCGATTCTGTCCTCCTCGCTTGGCGTCTCCAGGGCGTCCATCCACTCCTCAAAGAGGTCGCAGGACAGCAGCTTCAGGGGGATTCCTCGGAGGAAGTCCTGGAGGGAGGAAGGGGGTGTGTTTGCGTGTTGGCGCCATGCAGTGAGTCTTCCCTCCTTGTGTCCCGCCTCCGCCACTGAACTCAGGAACCTCCCCGTAACCAGTGTGGTAAGATGCACACATAGATAGGCAGGCGCATCTGTCTGGGAAGGCCAGGTTTATGAACGGACTCGGCCATGGGGCAATCAAATAAGGTTTGAGAGAATTGCATGTCACCCTTTCTGTGCTTATGTGAATAGCTGTCAAGTTTAACTGAGGAGTGACTAAACTCCCACGTCAGCTGGCTCTGCCTGGCAGGGAGCAGTGTCAGGCCCTGGTGTCCTGAGTTTCTCAGCACGCCCTCCACAGACCATGTGACACAGATGCAGCAGTCTAACCTTGAAGACCACAGCCAGGAGGTGTACTGGGAGCTGGGTCAGATTCACCGGGCTCCCACAGCTAAGTTCCTCCTTCAGCTCCTTGCGGGCTTTCTCGCTGGCAGCTTTCCTGAAAATTCCTTCAGTTGAGGGGCCTTTAAGGCAGAGGATGGTGAGGATGTCCTGTGGGGGCAGACACAAGGGCAAAAAAAATGGTCACACGGAGACGTACACATTTCTGCTGTTAATGCACTGAAACCTATCCATCCACTGACTCTTGTTTCAAGAGAGCCTTCCCAAACTTCCAAAGGCAGGGCTACCGAAGACGCCCTTTACTCATTTTTCTCAGAGGAGGGGGACTGCGAAAGCACTAATTGTGCTCACTTTCCCCTCAGAACTTCTCACAGCTTTCCCACAAACACCCTCTGCCCGCTCTCGGCAGAGCTGCTAGAAGTTACAAACATTCTACCATCTTCAACCCACAAGTCAGAGCACAGTGGTGGATACCAGCGGGCAGACGGGTGCTGGAAAGCAGGCAGAGGCTTCAGGTGTGGAGAGAGAGTCCCATCAGAGCTCCCAAAGACGTTTCCGGTTCACGAGTCAACACACACCTACCTGGATGGGTCTGGGGAGTGCGTCATCTTTCCCACAGATGACTGACAAGGGTTGATCAAACAGTGGCACTTTGAGCTCTGGTTCCAACAACCCAGAGAAGTCAGAGGAAGGAGAGAGCTTTCTCATGAGAGAGGGCCAGGAAAGCACTTTCTTTCTCTTCTTAACTTCTATAGCCAAGGGAACAAGGAGACAAAGAGAAAAACCAATGTTAATCATAAGCCGAGATCCAGACTAGAACATGGATGGCGTTGACCGTGTCATCTATCTACAGCACGCACACCGCGCTGAAAAATAAAATGTTGAAAATTCGAGAAGGCCAAGGATATAACCCTTGACCTAGAAAAAACAACCCCCAAACAACTGCACTGTTGCCAGGGTAGCCAGTCTCTAAATATCAACACCAGGGTTCCTCAAAAGCCCCACCTTTCCTGTTTTTACCTTCACAGCTATCAGCTACAGCAAACCGGCAAAATTTAACGGTGTGGGTCAAAACCACCCATTTTAGTGTATTGTTCCTAATAACTGCAGCAAATATTCCTGACTAACGGGCATTATCTACATTTATTTCCTCGAATATGAAAGTGACAAAGAGAGGAAGTGTCTTGCAGAAGATCCTCTGGAAGGTTCTGCCCAGGGCTGGCTAGTCACCGGTCTTAGCACACAGCCACCACTGGAGGGCGCTACATCACCCACGGAATCTTTCAGTCAGCCAGTCAGTGAGTTTCAGAAGCTAATATAATAGATGCATGGTTCTCCAGGAGGGTGTCCACCCAGGCTTGGCACTTTGCCTAGTATCTGACCCTTCTGTCAACCAGAAAACTATGTGCAGTGTGTGTCAGAACTCAATGGTCCCCCTTTAATCTTTTCTCTCCTCTCTTTCTAATGGTAAAGGCTGAATTTCCTAAACAACTGTCACGTTTTCACATAGTTTTTACTGGCAAGTGGGATACCCACAGGTAGGGTTTACAAGGCAGCCTGTGGAGACCCCCTGTGGAGCTGGGCACGCAGGGTAGTCTCCCCTGCTTTAGCTCCTGCTGTTCTAGTCAAGGGTTAATGTTCTGCGGTCTCTCAGAACACTTAGAAAACAAATTCCTAGTAAAGTAAAAGCCCTGTGGTTTTGTAAACCCAGAGCGCTACTTAGGCTCAGTATGTTTTCAAAACTCACCAATTAGCTGGCAAATGCTGTCTTCACTGTCACAAGAGGTTAGTAGCGGGAGAGCCTTGATATCACCCTGAAAACGTATTTAAGTTAAAACAGTTACCCAAGATGCACACGGACGCTCGGCCTTTTATTCATCATAAAAATTAAGTCAACTGCATTCATTCTGCATTCTCCTCAGGTCAACATTATTGTAGAAGAGATCACCGGGTGTGTTTGATTTATAATTAAAGTGCAATAGAAAGGTGAAAACATTATTTTCTTACCTCCGACTGACATTCAATTAATGTCTCCATGTTGCTGGCATTAAGTGTTTTTGACTAAAAGAAAGAGAGAACATTCCATCAGCGAAGGGCCTCGGGCTCTTGTCTGGGGACAGAGGCAGGAGTGAGGTGTGAGGGGTCAATGTACTTGGAGACTGCTTTATCAACTTCATTGGAATTGGGGCTGACAGCCCAAGGAGGGAAGCTTTGATTCTGTCTGCAACAAATCATGAAGGAAAAGCATTACAAAGTACAATAATAACCAGTCAATTTTCAGAGTCAGACTGCCAGCTAACCCTCCCCCCAACCCCCGCACCCCAGCTAAAGCCACTGGGCAGAGAAGTTTTCATTTAAAACCAGCCTCCCACTAACAGGCGGCATGAGAATCCCGTCCAACTTTTCATTTTGCATTTATATATTTTATCCAAATGAAATAAAAATTCCGACATTTCCGTGAAATAAAATAAAAATCACTCTCTCTTACTAAATGTCACCTATTATTAAGAAGAACATCTGAGAAACTCGCTCCTACATTCCTTAAGCCTGTCATCTTTACTGCTGCGAAATGTTGTGGTCTGTTACTGCATTCACATCAGGAGATCTGAATACAATCATAGCAACTAACACTTTTTTTTTTTTTTTAGTGTTCATAACATACTATATTAAATGCTCGGCTCGACACACTCTCATTGAACCCAAGTAGGAAAGAAATTTATTTCTAGGATACCGGTTGCAGTACACAGAAACTAAACCCAACATTTACAGAATTCCTGAACCCCCAAATTGCAGCTGTCACACGGCAGCCGAGCAGTCTGCATTCAGAGTCCTTCCTTCTAAGACACACATGTTTCTCGGCAGAGCTTACATCGGTGACATAAAACCTCAGGGATCGAAGACCCTCGACCCTCAAGGCAGTTTATATTCTGTCCTGTTATTTATTCTACAGTACTTACCCGGGGAGGGTCTTTAGCCAGAGTTCTTGTACCTCCAGAGAACTACGGAAGGCGGGAGACACAGCATGGTACTCTGAAGCAAGGAATCCACCCACAGAGACACTGCAGTGCTCAGCCTCGTGTGAAGCCTTTATATGGGGGGGGCGGGGGGCAGGCAGGTGGAAACTATAATGTTACTGGGGCCGGAAGGAGCATCATGGGCTGTCACACAGACAGACTCAGCCACACACTGGACGGCTCTGACTTCCTCATTCCTTTTAGGGCAGTGACGGTTCTTTCCAACCCCCCCCTCCCACCCCTTCTCAAAGTAAAAAAAGTTTTACAAACTACTAGGGGTGGCAGACATGACAATAGTGGACACAGAAGACTTTAATGTCGAAGGTGATGTGTGCTGCCGAGAAATTTTGTTATTCTACCTGTAAACAACATGTTATTTTCGAAAGAGGCCATCTCACCCCGTCCCTGATTGGTCTATCCTGTGTGGGGGCTGCTTCTTTTTCGCCGCCGTCCTCTATGTCCACCGGGACACCTAAGCACAGGGTGTTGCTGTAAAACCAGAACAGAGTCCAAGGAAATGGCTTCCCTCTCTGAAAAAATGACCATCGTCAAAAGTCACTTCAGTGCCTCTGGGATTAGGGGCATTGCCCAGTGAGGATTATCTTTATTTCTCGTGGAGAGAACGACAGCACTAGGCTTGCCGTGAAAAGCACCAAGGGCAATCATCCTGGTGCGCCTGTGTTCATTTTTAGGATCGATGGTTTTGAGAAGTGGAGTAAAGGGCACAGGTCATCTATTCAATAGAGACATTTGTGTGACTGCTGGAGAGCTGGTCTCACCGCGGCATTGAGGAAACACTCTGTCATTGATGTGGCGCCATCCAAAAGCTAAGCAGTGGGGGTAGGGCTGGAAATGGCGCTGTCGGTGCAAGACAGGCCTGTCCCCTGATTCGGAAAAGCTCACAGTAAGGTTGTTGGCAGTTTTCTTAGCAGCGAGTGTGCAGTTTGGAAGTATTCTTGTCTTTTTTTTTCTTTAAGATAAAAAAGATTTATTTCTATTTTATGTGTATGGGTGTTTTGCCTTCGTGTATGTATGTGTGTGCCTGGTGCCTATAGAGGGGGTGTCAGAGTCCCCTGCAATTGGAGTTCAGGTTGTTGTAAGCCTTCATGTAGAGGTGGAGAATTGAACCCATGTCCTCTGCAAGAGCAGCCAAGGCCCTTAACTATTGATCTCTCAAGCTCCTACCACATTTTTCCAAGACGAAAGTATCTGTTTATTATTATTATTATTATCATAATCATCATCATCATCATCATCATCATCATTATTATTATTATTTTAAAATACATCTTCTTTCTCCTGCCCATTTCTTTGAAGGATAAACTTGTACTCTCCTGCATGACAAAGTGCTTTCTTCAGTTGGTAGGAAGGAACCCAGGTGGCTTCAGCAGAGTCAGGCTGGAGAAGAAAGCGCTCGTCTCATTCACTGTGGGGCGAGATCCACACTTGCAGACGTGGTCCTGATTCCAGGACTTGCATCGCCTGCTTCCTGGTTCCAACCAGCTCTCCTTCCCGAGGCCCCCCTCTGCTGTCACCTCGCCAGTCTGTAAGGACAGGTGGCTCTGTTGTAGGGCCTGCGCCTCACACGCTGAGGGTGTGTGTGTGTGTGTGTGTGTGTGTGTGTGTGTGTGTGTGTGTGTGTGACAGTTGTGGGGAACTACTTTCTTTCCTCTTCCAACTTCCAGTCCCCGTGACCCCTTCTGCCCTGCCTGTGGTACACAAGGCTCTGTGGGTCACTTAGCGTGAGCTGTGTGGGTCACTTAGCGTGAGCTGCTTGCCCTGCCTTCCTGGGGAGCACCAGCTGCTTACTGTAGTCTTCTTGCTCTGAGTAAAGACCCTTTCTCCTCTCAGGACCACCCGGGTAGTGGGTCTCAACCTGTGAGTCGAGACCCCTGGGGATGAGGGGCGGGGTTAGAGTGACTGATGGGAGACGTCATTCTGTAAATATGTTTCTCGTATTAGTTAATGATTACAGCACTGTTGGCCAATAGGAAAGCAAGATAGGCGGGACTAGGAGGCAAGGAGGAGTCAGGGAGAGGTCGGAGGAGATTCAAAATGTAGGACCAAGAGAACAGAGGTCCCGATCTTCTCTTGGTAAGATAAGACCACGTGGAAATACTTAGATTGATAGAAATGGGTTAATATTTAAGACAGAGCTAGCCAATAAGAAATGCTAGTAACAGGCCAATAGCTTTATAACTAATACAGCATCTCTGTGTGTTATTTGGGGCTGGTGCGGATGTGGGACCAGGCTGGTGGGAAAACATACTTGTAACGAGTGACCCTTTAACAGGGGTCTCATATAAGATGCGCTGCATATCAGATGCTTACATTACAATTCATAATGGTAGCAAAACTGCAGTTGTAAAGTCGCAGCCAACCATGTCAAAGGGTTGCGGCGTTAGGAAGTTTGAGACTCACTTCCCTAGGGCTTCAGGTCCCTGCATTTCTTATTTCTTTTCCTCATTCTCCTCTCTGCACAAATTCCCTCTCTTCCAAAGAGGTCATGGTTTCCTTCAAGACTTCAGCACCACCCCTGCCTGATTGACTGAGACAGATTATTTTAAAGGGGAAACCAGCCTCCCCTATAAACGCTCCAGCCTCTTTTCGTGTGTTTGCAGCTCAGAACCTAGCTCAAGTTGCATCTCCTCTTCAAAGAGACTCTTCTCCAGTCTCTAGAAATCAGGGAACAGCGGAAACCTTACCCTTATACACATCCAGAATAGTTTGTTTTACTCCAGTAGTCACACCGCACTTGAGCATTTTGAGCTCACTGAATTTCCCGAGATTGAACATTGCTGGGCTGGGGAGATGGCTCAGTTGGTGAAGAGCTTGTGTAAGCTGGAGAACACCAGAACCCATGTAAAAAGTCCAGGTTTATAATCCCAGAGCCAGGAAGGTGGTGACTGCTGGATTCTTGGGGCTCGCTATCAGCCTGCTGAATTGTCACATCCCAAGTCAGACAGACCTTGTCTCAAAACCCAGGTGAGGTGTCACTTGAGGAATGACATCCAGGTTGACCCCAGGCTGCCCATATGTCCACACCAATGAACATGCACACACATATAAACATACACATATAAACTCACACACACACACACACACACACACACACACACACACACACACACATATTCCTATGTAGTCTTCACTCACTGTCTTTGATTCATGGAGAAAGCTATGCATATGATACAGCAAAGGCCAGTGGTGTGGCATCTGGTCAAGGGAAAAGCCAGCCTTTGCCACTTGTCCTTACAATGATCAGTTGTCTATGAATAGCTATGTTTTAGATCTTAGTTTTGACCTTTACATGGTGAGCAAGTGGGGTTTCAGATGCCAAAGTTCATGGGAGGAATCGTAGACATTGGTCTCTCCATGACATTCTGTCACAGGGAGAGACCCTCGCCATGGAGGGTCTATCTGGATTCTTTTAGCACCAAGTTCCTGCCACGGGAAGTTCTGACTCCCCTCTGTCCTGGGGGCATCCTCATTCGATGAGACAGAGGAGGCCTTGGGAATGAAGACTTAGAATTAAAGTCTGACATCCTGGCCATCCTTACTGGTCCTACAGCCAGGCTGGGTCTTGGTTCTCAGCTTTAAGCGAGAACTTGGGATTCAGGAGGCTGAACCACATCCTGGCCTCCCTGAGTTTCCTTATACGGTGAATTCATATCTGCACGTCCCCTAAGAACCTTCTAGGACAGTTGGTGAGCAGGGCGGTGTGTAACAGGAAGGTTTTAAATAGACCAATCTGGGCTAAAGAAAATGATGTTCACAACTCTCTCTGTCTCTGTCTCTTGTCCCTGGTAGGAAAAAGGCTGTCCTCCAGCCAGATTTTAACTTTTGTTATGGGACATGGGTTACCTAAGTGTCTCTGAGTTTGCTGGGACCCCAGGGTCCCTTGAAGGATGCACACCATCACAGCATCCTTGAAGAATCATCCCCTGCACCCACAAATGCCTACGTTTCTGCAGTGCCAGGCCACACGGTTTAGATGTTCACCCCAGATTTCATGATAATTAATTTATCTTTGTGTCAGAATATAAAATGGCCTCACTATAAAATAATATCTGAAGAACTCTGTGTATTCCGAAAGCCAGCTTGAAATCCAAGAAAGGTTAGGACAAAATGATCCTTTAAAATTGCCTTTCTTGGTTATGGGGATCCAAATGTAGAATTGGAAATAAAACACTCTGTGAGCAGGCGATTAGAATCTGAGATGTTGATGCTTCAGATGTCCACAGTGCCAATTGGGAAGCTTCAATTCGAAGCACGTATCACTTGAAGAACCAGAGAACCCCTTTTAAAAAAAAGATTCTGAGCCCATTTGGACCTTAAAAAACTGAGCAGAGCAACCACAGTGGCAGAGAGGTTACCAGGGCAACCACAGTGGCAGAGAGGTTACCAGGGCAACCCTGAGCATCAGTCTTGTAGTGCAACTGGGTAGCTTTTTGAAGAAAAATAACAAAAAATCACTAGTGAAATTGTCAAGTGAACCTTTTTCGTCAGTAGCTTATAAAATTCACATGTGGCACTTATAAAAATCTGAATGAAAAATGGAGAAAATATGGAAACAAGTTTGGTTAGTCCCTATCTTTTGAAGATGTTAACCATAGTCTAGGTTGAGGGTTTTGTTTGTTTGTTTGTGTTTGTTTGTTTGTTTGATACAGAGTCCTGACTGTCCTGGAACTCACTATGTAGTCTAGGCTGCCCTCGAACTCACAGAGCTCCAACTGCTTCTGCCTCCTGAGGGCTGGGGTGAAAGAGGTACATCACCACGCCCAGTCCCCTACTTAAAATTTCAGAAAGTGTTTTATTTTGAATGTACGGTTCCTTGCTTACGTTCTGAGCCTTACTTGGGAAACCCTTAGCAATCTGGTGGCAGACGCAGGGGTTGGGTGGCATAGGCAGCCTCTAAGTGGTTACTGCGCAGGCGCGTGGAGACTATCTGTCAGAGTTGCCCACACACTGAAGTACGCCACTCACTCCTGCTACCAGCTTGCTCCTGTTGGGGACCCTCTGGAATGGCAGAGACGGGGTCCAAGCTGTGATCTTGGGGTGCGCCACTCCTAGGCTCTTCCCCACAGAAATAAGAATCCAAGGATGACTCCTCCTGCCTCTGGTCCATACAGCTGCACAGGAAGCTCTCGAGATCATTAGACATAGCTGTGTAGACTCCTATCTCTCCTTGATTTTCCGACGCTGACTGTAAAACTGAGCAGGTGTAGCCGGGCTTTCTTTTCTAGCCCCAGCCCCAACCAACAATACGGAGGCTTATTAATTATGAAAGCTTGGCCCTAGCTTAGGCTTTTCCTCAACTAACTCTTATAACTTAATAAACCCATATATATATATATATATATATATCTTCTTAGTACAGCACATCTGACATGCTCCTAGTCTGTGGGCGAAATCCGCACCTCGATTCCTCCTCCCAGTTCCTCTCTGTCTGCCTGGAAGTCCCGCCTATTCTTTCCTGCCTAGCTATTGGCTGTTCAGATTTTTATTACACCAATCACAGCAACACATCTTCACACCGTGTGCTAATATCCTCCAACAAGCAAATG
>JANBXA010000738.1:6617500-6810000 GCA_030556225.1 Cricetiscus sungorus | reverse complement strand
TGAAAGGATCGTGTCCCCTTCCGCCATATTTATTACTAATATGGGAATCTACCCTGAAGGGATTCATTCAAGGCCGTGTAAGAATTTCACAGCCCACACACTAAATGTTTATGGTGAGCTCCTTTCAGACGCTCCTACCTGCAAGCCAGGCTAGGATGGACAATGGGGCTTGTCCATCTGCATCTCATTAGAACTGACAAGGGTGCCACGTTCCTGCAGGGGGCGTGTGTGAGAAAGGCACGCAGCCATCACTCTGCAGCTCTCGGTGAGGGGTGAGGACGCGTCATCAAACTCATTGGCTCACTCCAATAGGTTGGGGGTCGTTCTGGAAGAGGAACAGACCCACTTCTGGTTTCGGGAACATATGTCCTCAAAGCCTGCCCAGAAGAGAAGGCAGAGTCTATCTCCCCGTGGTCATGCGTCTGGTTTCTCTGTGGCCTGTCTTGGAAGCCGCACTTCTGGGCAGAGTGCTGCCCTGGCTGCCTCAATGGAGGGACAGTTTACAAAAGTTCCCTGGGAGGAGTAGAGGCTGGTGAAGTAGAGGCTGGAGGAGTAGAGGTGGTGAAACCAAGGATGTGGCCACTTCCCTGGAATTTCTCCAGTTCGTTGACAGCCAGAAGAAGGAAGAGAAGTCCTCTGTCCAGGGCTGGGCAGGGACACTCCTTGCTGTGACTAGGAGCCAACGGCCAGCTCTCCCTGAGGAGCAGCAAGTGAGGAACCCATAGTGACTGAGGACACTGGATTAAGTGGTTAGGTCCCCTTCACATAGTTCTCTATACCCTTCCCCTCCCTCCTCCTTCCCTCCTCCTCCCTCCCCCCTACCCTCTCTCCTTCCTCCTCCCTCTCTTTCTCCCCTCCCCTGCCGCTCTCCCTCCTCCTCTCCTTCATTCCCAGCATTCTGGAACTCAGGATAGAATCTAGGATGCCACACGAGATGGACAAGTGAGCTGTTACTGAGCCACACCCTTGGCTCCTTTAAAAAGGCTCTCCTTGAACTCACAATGTAGCCCAGTCGGACTTTAAACCTTCAATCTTCCCGCCCCAGCCTCCTGGGTAGCTGGAACTTCCCGCTTATGTCGCTAGACCCATGTGGCTGTGGACTTCAGGTAGTAACAAGTTGAACTCATCTCTCAGCAGGAAGAAAACCATGGCTGGTAGGAATTCATTTTCCTCCTGAAATCTCCAGACCATGGCGGTCTTGTTTTGAGTTTGGACACTGGATCCTAGGTTGTAACCTAGGATACCTCTGAGTGATGTTGGAACATTAGAACCAACCAGACAGGTTTCTAACCACCTGGGAGCTAAGGAAACCCAAGCCAATGTAGTGGGAATATTTATTTTTTGAAGAACTAGCTGTATACTTGAAATTTCTAAGGGAGTTACAGTACTTAAGGTCTACCCCAGAGTCCTCAAAAGTAATGGTTTGCATTAAAAAAGTAGTAAGACCAAATAATTCATATTTCAAAAAAAAATTCACTTTCAGAAGTTATCAATGGGATTTCCCATGCTCCTACCCGTTTCTATTAATAAAAAAAAAAACAAAGCAAGCTGTACTGAAAACAATTTGGAGAAAATTCAACCAAAACAGGATTTTCAGAAAGTTATGGGCAAGTTAAAAAAAAAAAAAAAAAAGTAGACTATCATTGAAAACAAAACGCCTTTACTGGAATTTCACTTGTCATGCAAGTCTCATTTCAAAGATGGATAAACAGCATTAAAACCAAAAAGTCCCACCTCCGGCTGTTGCTAAGAAGCTCGGTGTCTAGCGATGGAAATGCCCAGGGGCAGAGTTAACTCATGCTGACTCAATGTGAGATTTAAAGAAGAAATTAACAAACCGTGACAGCAAGAACACAAATGAGTGACAAGATGGCTAGCCACGAAATGACTAGCCGGGAAGATTATCTGGTCAGCAAGGATGGGTAAGGGGCAGGTGGGCTGGGTCTTTCAGAGACTTATCTCTAGGGAAGGTGTGAGCCTTCTTTGGGTAGCAGAGGAAGTGTTGTCTCATTTGCTAAGATAACACTACACCTTGCATCTGTGTGTACATGCCGGTTCTGGTGGTGGTGTCGCTCCGGTGTTGTTCACCTATGTGGTTTAATTGTTTTTTTTTTTTTTTTTTTTTTCGAAGACAGGGTCTCTCACTGGTTTGCAAGTCACCAAGTAGGCCAAGCTGGCTGTCTGGTGGGCTTCAGGGGTCTGCCTGTCACCAAAAATGTGCCCTGCCACATCCAGATTTCTTTTTTATTGTTGTTTCTATTTGTTTGGTTTTTGTTTTTCCGGGACAGGGTTTCTTTGTATAACAGCTCTGGCTCTCCTGGAAGTCACTCTGTAGACCAGGCTGGCCTTGGACTCAGAGATCCACCTGCCTCTTCCTCCTGAGTGCTAGGATTAAAGGGGTTTCACATCTACCTTTATAAATGTGGTCTCTGTAGATAGAACCCTGGTCCCCATGTGTCTACACCAAGCACCAACAGACTGAGCTATTCCCATCTCAGCATTTCCTAAGGCACTGAGTGACTGTTGATCTTGGGCCCTCCCTGGTGTAAAATATGGCCCTTGCTGACCGTAAGGCATCGGCTTCCCATTAGCTGACAACATGGCCTCACGGGTAAAGCTCTCATAGTAGCTTTAGGATAAAGGAGAACTCACTGAGGCTGACATCCAAGCCCTTCCACAGAGCTATCACAGTGTACACGTGGGTTTTTGTAGCTATACTATACTTTTGGGGGTAGGGAGTAGGGTACGGTGCTTTAGAAAAAAGGAAAATAACTACTAGGTGAAAGACGCCCTCACTGTCAAGAGTCCAGGAGAGCCAGGCGGTGGTGGCACACATCTTTAATCTCAGCACTCAGAGAACAGAGGCTGGTGGATCTCTGAGAGTTCAAGGCCAGCCTGGTCTACAAAGCGAGCTCCAGGACAGGCTTCAAAGCTTCACAGAGAAAACCTGTCTCGAAAAACCAAAATCAATAAAAAGAGTCCACAAGAGGCTGCTCAGTCCCTGTGTTGCTTACTTTCTGCAGTTGCTGGTACCTTCCTGCAGGTCAGCGTCCCTGCCTGACTAGGACATACAGACTTAGGACTTACAGACTTGCTTTCATTTGCTCCTCAGCATAAGCCTGGGATGGGGCCTGTGTTGCTCACCCCGGCCAGCCACCAGAAACAGATCTCAGGTGAACCAAGACTCCAAGAAGGCTCATAAATGGTTCTGTTACCCCAGTGGATGCGACGGGTACTGGGCATAGCCATCCTCTGCCAATGTGAAAGCGTTTTCCGGGAGATCTCTCCATTCCCTAGCAGGGAAGGCCAGGGACTCGCCACGGCGGCACAAGAAACCAGCTGTTGCAACCTAAAGGAAACATTTCTTGAAAAAGAAAATATGCCAGCACCCCCTGCTTGGGAAAGCATACGTCACGTAATGCCAGGGCATCTGGGCCAGAAAGGAAGTGTGTGACAACAGTGTTAGGCGCAGTGCCGAGGGACTGTGGTTACTAGCGTCACAGTATGTAGACTGACCCTGAGTCTTTTCTGCCGAGAGAGGATGTGTCGCAGATAATTTATTTGCACCACAAGTCGACTCCATGGGGTTGTTTTAGGATCACAGTCCCCTACAGTAAGGACAAAACAGAAACCATTTTCTTGAATCTGTAGCAACTGAAGAGAAGTGAAACACGACCGATCACTTCGCCCTGCAGCTCTGGGTCTGTGGGTGCAGAGTCCTTGGGAGCCATCTCCATTTTCTGGCCATGAGTTGGTTCTTGGATGAGACTCCAAGGCATCTCGGTCACGGTCTGGACATTTTCAAGGGCTGCCACCCCTGCTCTGCAGGTGTGTGTGTCTGCTCCACAACGCCGAGAGAGACACCCCCCTCCCCAATATTCTTTGCCATTGAATGCTTTGCCAGGACAATTTGAAGCAAATCGGGGGCACATGAGGAAATTCCCTAGGTTATCCTCTGAGATCAGAAACTTTGCTGGGAGTTCTAATCACGTCAATCATCCTATTACTGACCTTGATCCCCCTCCCCATCAACATTAGTGGCTTTGCAGGCCTGCCAAGGGCTAGGAGTTTGGGGTTGGCTGTCTTCTGTAAAACCATCTCATTTCTCAGTCCTTGACAATATGACAACATTTTGTATGGCAGACACAGTGGCTCTAAAATATTTATTTTGAATTTGTGTGTATATGCATATGTCTGAATGCACACACGTGTACGGTGTTAAGGCAGGAGCACTCAGAGACCAGGGGAGAGGATGCCAGGTGCCCTGGAACGGACAGACAGCTGTGAGTCACCAGCTGGGTGCTGGGAGCCAAACCTGCAGCTTCTGCACTACGAGTGTGTTAATCGCCGAGGCGTCTTGCCAGGCCTTACACTCACTTTTTTAACATGTAGGGAAACAAACAGACAAATTTCCCAGGGAAAATGTAAAAGGAGAGGGCCAGGTTGTGTGTCTGTCTGAGTCTTTGAGATTGTCAGTGATTTCTAAATCCTCACGGGGGCATTGGAGAGGAGGGGTTGGGATGACTAGGTGGACCAGAGACGACAGGGCTGATGAAGCAGTACACTGAGAAGGTTCCATAAACAGGATCTCTCTGGACGCATCTGCAGTCCCTAGCATCTGTTTGGGGATGAAGTATTTTTACAAATACTGACCGGTGTCTGACCCGGAAGCAGCAAGGGAGTCAGGCTCTCACCGAATGGCTCATGACAGGATCTCTCTGGACGCATCTGCAGTCCCTAGCATCTGTTTGGGGATGAAGTATTTTTACAAATACTGACCGGTGTCTGACCCGGAAGCAGCAAGGGAGTCAGGCTCTCACCGAATGGCTCATGACTACTAGCCGAGGGCATATGCAAGAGGAAGAATGTTCAGAGAAGCAGGTGGAAGCCATCGCAAAGATTCACCTCAACACATAATATTTTATTTGTTACCAGGTGCCAGGCTGGGGTCCAGCAGCAGGCTGGCCGTGGGCTAAAGGTTCTGGTTCCCTAGGGCTGAAGATAGAACCTTCTGGAGTGAAGAAGAGAGTAGGTTGTGAGGGACCGAAAGACAAGGAGTGTTGGAGACAAACTTGAACCGTAGTATTATCACCTGAGGGGGTTTTGTTCTTTTGACCCAACAGATGTGGACGTCCAGGGAAAAGGAGAACATCGTTAGGAAGCCATGTGTCCAGCATAGTTCCACTCATATGAACTAGAAAAGGTCCCTGAAATCTCAAAGGGACGCCCCCATTTTGTGTCTGTTCTTGATGGAGCCCTGAGACAGTTCTGAATCTCCTCAGAGACTGGGATGGGAGCAGCTCTCGTCCCTGCTCCTACCTATTTTTCTAACTGCCAGATTCACGCATTGTCTACGTGGTCTCAAGAGCATCTGAAGGGAAAGCCTTCATTCACACATGAAACCCTTCACAGGGACATCACACTTAATTGTCTGGGTTCCAGAATTGGCAGTGAGTTACTTTCAAAGTTACTACGACTCAGTGCCGTAACTCCCAACTCCATCCATTTGCCATAAATGACAAGGCTTCATCCTACATTCTTTTCCTTACGAGTCGCTTAGAACAGAGCAGGTCTGGAGTCCTGCTTGACAGCTGGATCTTCCAGCTGAGGTACCATGGTGGTGTTCCAAGTTGAGTCAGAGACCTTGTGAGATGCCCTGTAGGTGGGGTTTTTCTGTCCTGGAAGCCACTCCCAAATAACCACTCGGAGACTTAATATTAATTACAATTGCTTGGCCCATAGCTCAGGCTTATTACTAACTGGCTCTTACAACTTAAATTAACCCATTTCCATTAATCTATGTATTGCCACATGGCTTCACCTGTCCTCCAGCGCGTCTTGCTGCCTCTGCATCTCCTCTTCTTCCCAGCATTCTCTCTGCCCCCCAAAATCCTGCCTAGCCGGCAGCCGACCAGCTTTTTATTAACAATGAGGGCAATACATATCTATGGTGTCCAAAGATTGTTCCACAGCAATGCCCGACAAGTTCCAGTTTAGGAGCTCGGCCCCTACATCTTTATTCCTCCGTTCTGCCGCCTGATTGGCCAACTACTTGGTTTTCACACAGCATCTGAAAAGCAGGAAGTAGGGTCTGCAAGTGTGAGGTACCTGGTGGCTTTGGTTTTAATGCAGCATGTGCTACCACAGATGACCCACACGTCTCTCAGCTTCCCAGTTCCAGGGGGAGGAGGGTCTTGGCTGAGACTGTACGTGGCTTCAGTGGCCGAGCATCCTCCTCTGTAGAGTTGAAAGAGGATGCCCACCCCGGCCCTATCACACTGACTACTTGTGGCCAAGTCTTTTGATTATGAAAGCAACAATAACAAACAAGGGTCCTTAATCTCTCCATTCTTTTCAGTAGGAAAGCATCAGAAGTCAACGAAAGGAGGCCTCCTCTTACTTAGGAACTCACTAGCTTTGTTGTGGTTGTAAATAAAAAACGGCAGTTTAACAGATCAAACAGGGGAGCACAGCACCAGGCCAGCAGAGGCACTTAATAATGGATAATTTAGAGGCATCGGGATTTATCAGGAGCTTTGAAGGAGGAATAAGGACTTGCGAGTACAAAGGAGGTTTGAAACATTCCTTTCTGACAAGGACAAGCTTGAAAGTACCCCTTCCAACTCCCTGTGACCACTGCCAGCTACCACAACAGAGTCTCCATTCTGCAGGGAAAAACAAGTTCTGAAGGCAGGGACCGTGGTCTAGCTGGCAGCAGGATGCTACGTGGCTCTCAGAAGGCTTTTCTTTTCTATAAGGTACCTGGTTTCAACTCAGCTTGAGAACTGTGGCCTGGAAGCTTTGGTTTGGGGTGGAGAAGTGTAGAGCCAGAGCGGGGGATGGCCTCCATGGTTCCTCGATTTAGGAGGGGAGGAGTGCAGTTATCTGTCTGAGTAGATCGGAGCTGAGTAAGAGGAATGAAATAGCCCGGGAGAGCAAAACAAGGGCTCATAAATCCCATTTAGCCTCAGCATATTTTCAAAACATCTCAGCCATCCTGAGGCACTGGGGCTTGCTAGCAGCAGCAGCAGCAGCAGCAAAGACTGGTGGGTTTGGGAGTTGTCAGGGCTGAGGGAGATGGGAGTGAGGGTGGGGCAGGTCATCCTAACACTCAATTTCTTCCCAAGGAACTACTAAAGGTATTCATTCCATCATGCCTAGCAAAAGCCTGCTTACTCTTTAGGGCAGGCTGACCTGTCAGTCCTAAGTCTATGTATTTATAACAACAAATCTCTCCTAAAACAATAAACAGGAAATACGGCTGCATTCCACTCTCCGTCTCAGGCCAGTACTGGGGTAACTCAGATTATTTAGGTTGCAGAGATTTAGGGCAGCCCTTCACTTACACACAGACGAGATCTCCGCACGTTGACTCGAAGCCCATACCATTGTGGCGCTTCAGTACTATAAAGACACACATACCGTGCCATCACAGACTGTTATTTGTCAGCAAATAGGAAGCCAAGTCCCTCCTCCAAAACTTTATCTTTGTGAGAGTTGGCTGGAGAGCATCAGGGGGCCAGAGACTGCTGGAGAGGCAATGTTCTCCCAGGCACATTTTTGTCTGTATGGCTGACATGCTTGGCGCCACACACCCTCTACAAATAACACGGCTCCTCCCTCCCCTGCCCCATTGCTCTCCTCCTCCTTGACTCCATGACCTGAATCTCATCTTGCATCCCGGCGCCTTGCTGGCAATGCTGGCATCTTGCTCGTGGGTCTGTCGACAGCAAGAGGGCGGGCTCAGAGAGTGCCATAACTCAGAGTGACACCCCCCCTCCCCCTTCAGTAACTGCTGTCACCATCCAGTGTGCCTTCCGATTTCTTCGCGGAGTTTTAGTGACCCACCTACGTGAGGGGACCGCAGCCCGGGGTGTTTCATGTTCGTTGGTGATACTGTGTTATTGAATGCATCTGTGCTGCGTACTCTGGATAGCTCTGCAGACTACAAGGCGGACACACGATCTCCCCATTTCCTACCAGCTCTGTAGGGAGCAGGACAAAGGACATTTCGGCCTCCGTGCTTCGGTTCATTCGAAGAAAGACGAAAGTTGAAGGATGACTAGTGTTTTCTCTTCGGGGATGCAGGCTCATCCCCCTAAATCTGTTTTAAGCTGCTTTTGGTTTTTGTCTTAACACATAAGCTGCGAAATACGATCATAAAATAACAGTATGGATGAGTATTGGATCTCTAGTTGATGGGTTCCTCCACCGCCATCGATGCAATAAGCCAAATCAAACCAAATTAATAAATCTGGATTTAATAAACAGGGCATTGCAGAGTGGAGCGCTCCGGGGTTGCCCTCAGGAAGGCAGGGGACAGAACACAGGGCACACGTGGCAGATCTAGGGTAGGCATGGTCCGAGGGGGCACCCCCCCAGAGACTTTTTGAGGGAGGGCTCGCTGTTTGGCAGGCTTTTTGAGGGGGGCAGGATCTGGGGAGAGGGAGAGAGAGGTGGGGCTTCCGCCAGAACATTCCAGACTCTTGGGGTAAATGGAAGCCAGGGCCTGGGGTGGGGCTTCCACCTGAACAGTATAAGCTCCAGAAACCAGCTGAGAAGCCGTGTCCTCGTTTAGCAGCCACTGTCTGTATATGTTCTTTAAAGCATGCGAGTGACGGAGGAAGAGCGCGATGGGCCAGGGTGGGGGGCGGAGCACATCGGAGTTCCGGAGAGGGCTCTGCACAGTAAATGCTGTGGCGCAGTGCTTGCCTTCCCTAGTGTGACGGACACCTTGCCCACTCACAGATGGATACGAAATCGCACAGGCTTGACTCAGTGCGGTGCATTGCAACTACCCCCCCCCCTCCAGTTCATAGAACCAGACGACAGGCTCCTGGAAAGTACCACGTTGCTATTCTGGGGATACACCCTCTTATAGCCAGGAGTAGAGGATCGTGCAATCTGGATGTCACCTCTACACCCAGGGTGCCCAGAAAGGCCAATGCTGTTCCTGTGGTGAGAGCGCCACTCTCCACGGCCATAAGTCCCAGGGTTATCCCCAGCAATGGCCTTGAAGGATGTCGGTTTCCTCTTTTGCCTTGAACCTGACTTCCTTTAGGGCATCCTGCTTTGAAGGAAGAGGTGTTTCACGGGGGACCCCATTGACTGGGAGAGCGGAAGTTCACCGTGTGGATCCCTCACAAACCTGGAAGGAGGGCATTGCCTCCTGCATGAGGCAGATCACGTGATCAATCACCAACAGGAAACTGAGCCATTACCACCTAACGAGAGAAAAGGATGACGGCGTGGAACCCCCGGGAGGGGGACTCTCTGGACAAGCTGAGGGTAGAGGACTCAGTGGAGGAAGTTTCAGTGTCAGCCACAGGCTCGTGACCAGTTTGAGAGAGGAAGGCTATAGGGCCTCACATGTTCATAGCATGTGCGGACACCAGTGCAAGCACGTCTGTAACACATTTCTTCTTTTCTTCTCATTTCTTGGAACAGACACTGTCAGAGACCATGTAAGTATTTAGTTGTAAAGTAATATCACATTCAAATGACACTGCCTGGATCTGAGGCACGGTGACTTCATAATGATGGACTATTGTCCTAGGAAATTACAACTGTAGCTGTTGTATTTCCCTATTCCTGGGGGAAGATGTGAGTGTGTGTGTATGTGTGTGTGTGATGAAAGAGAGAGTAACATTTTGCTAATCTGAAATATGAAGTTCCTGGAGATCCAAACGTGAGAAGGGGTGTGTGAGTATGGGGACAAGAGAATCAGCCACAAGATAGACCTGTTGGTGACAACGCTGTCACCCAATCCCAAACCCACCATCCTTGGCTCCTGGATCTCAGCCTCCCCAGCAGCCTTTGTTGATGCAAATGCACAGAACAGAGAGGGGACACACTCCCTCCTGGGTCCCCTCCTTCTGCTTAGCCTCATTCTGTTTCCTGCCCTGAGGAATCCTTTCTTCAGGCTGAGAGCAGCATTTTCACCCAATAGCACTTTTCCGTTTTATTCAAAATTCTCAAAATCACTGTGGTCACACTGTCTCAGCCATCCTCAGCTCCTGTGTATGGCAGCTGTCCCTTAAAGCCCTGGGACATAGTCCCGCTGGGGCCTCCCATATGCATAGTGACTTCCCATCCGCATAGTTTAGTTTCGGCTCTGCAAGATTCTCATCCCAGCTGTTAAGAAGGGAAGTTTCTTCTGGTCCTCCATGGCCAGGTGAGCTGGCTGCTTCCTGTGGTCTCATCCATGATATCTCACTGGTTTCTTTCTTCAACTGTAATTGCAGAGGTCAAGTTTTCCCTCGTGGATCAGCTCGTGTGACCTGTGTGGGGATTGTGTATTCCCAGTGGGTCAGCCTGTGTGATCTGTCTCTCCCCCCCATTTCCTTTTCTGACTCATGAGCACTGATCAAACTTTTTATGTCATTTCAGCAATTTCTTTGACCTCTTATTAGAATGTGGGAACACACATTCTGTTTTATTTTCTTACTCAACCTTGTTTTGCTAAGAAGTTCTAAAGGTGGTGAACATTTCCATTGTTTTCTTCAACAAATTGGATGCCTTAACTTCCTTCTGGACGCTTCCATTTTTAAGATGCATTTTTAAGTTTGTGTGTGTGTGTGTGCGCGTGTGCGTGTGTGTGCGTGTGTGTGTGTGTGTGTGTGTGTGTGTGTGTGTGAGATATCTTTAGATGAAACATGTCCAACCTAAATCAAGCAGAGGATGATCTGGATTTCCTGGAACACATAGGCTAAGGAGCAGACTTTGCAAAGAACTGCAGAAATTGAATACCAAAGCAGTAAAACTGCCAACCAACAAACAGGAAAAACAAACTGAATAGATGGCTCTCAAAAAAGAAAACAAACAAATACAAAACAAAAAAAAAAAAAAAAAGAGGAAAGAAATGTTGTGGTGTATCACTTTAACTAGACGAAGATGTGTTGCTGCTGTTTACGCTGTATTTGTTTAATGTAAAGATGTGTTGCTTCTGCTTTATCTCGCCTGCCTAAGGCACCTGATTGGTCTAGTCAAGAGATGAATGGCCAATAGCTGGGCAGAGAAAGGATAGGCGGGCAGGGCTGGCAGGCAGAGAGAATGAATAGGAGGAGAGGAGATGAGAGAAGAAGGAGAGAGAAAGGGAAGGAAGATGCCAAGGGCCAGCAGTCGGGCAGCCACTGCTGGACAGAGAGACACAGCGAAGTAGTGGGAGCAAGATGTGCAGACATTTACAAAGCCCAGAGCCAAAAGGTAGATAAAGAGAAGCAAGATAATCTCAATTAAAGGAGCTCGCTAGAAAAGAGCTGAGCGTTCACTAGTGAGACTCCAAGGCACGGTTTGGGAGCTGGTGCCCGCCCCCCTCCAAAAGAAAAAGCCTGGTACAAAGAAAAGGAAGAATAAAAGAAAAAAAGAAAAAAGAAAGAAAGAAGTACAAATGGCCAATAACTAATTTTTAAAGGTGTTTGATATCCCCAGCTATCAGGAAATGTAACTTAAAACTACTGTGAGGGACTACCTCATCCCGGTCAGAAAGGAGAGGATGTGGAGAGAGAGGAACACTGGGAGTGGAGGTACCAATGAATATAGTCATTGTGAAATCAGTTTGGAGATTTCAAAAAAAATAAATGCCAAATGACCCAGCCATCCCACCTCTGGGCATATATCCAGAAAACCCCATCCCACCCTAGAGATATTTGTATCCCTCTGCTGGTGTTTTATTAACTATGGGAAGGAGTTGGAGTCAACCTAGGTGCCCATCAACAGATAAATGGATAATGAAAATTTGGCATATATACATATATGTATGTATATATATATATACACACATATCACATACATAGGTATATTTATATTTTATAAAATAGTGAGTGTTTGTAATACATGCACAGACATGGGAATACTACTCGGCTCTAAAGAAAAGCCAAGTTTAAAAATGTGGAGAAAAATGGACTTAGAATGTGTAGCATTAGGCAAGGCCATGCATTCTTGTCATTGTTGATGCATAAAATATAATAAGTGCATAAAATATACTTGAAAATAAAAGCATAAGATTTAATATGACAGTGTATAGATTCCATTCTAAATGCCAGTTCTAATTATACAGAAGTTCACTGTGTGGGTCTGGCTACCTTTGGTGTGTCATTTTAAACAAGTTATTGGCATGTGTTAATGATAAGTTTATTTGAAACTACCTTTGCTTAAAGAAAAGGCTTCCCCAGGCCTACAAGCTCCTAGAGCACATTTGAACCCCTTTAAGACAGGACAGCAGCAGTAACTTCTTAAAGGGTGGACCTGCTTCAGGGTCTTCTGCTCTCAGAAGCGATTGCGTGGCCGCTCCCATGCTCAGGTGAGAGGGAAGTGAGCATCTTTGCTGTGATTCCGCTCAGCCTTAGATACAACGGGCATGAGGCAGTCGGAAGATGCCCTGCAGTTCTCTGCCCTCCGTGGCCGTTGAGCAATTGTGGTGCGGCCCACTCACTCAGCAGCCGGTGGGAGGGTGCTAAGTCAAAAGTGGGCTGGCAGCAGCGCCAGCCCTTCTACCCGGAGGGGCTCAGGAGGCCTGGCGGAGGGAGACAGGGGCTGGGTGTCAACAAGCAGGTCCTGTCATGGTTTCTGTGGTAAACCATGGGGTTTCCAGACCTCAGCTTTCAGGGCCCACCCATTGTTAGTTGTCCATTTTCTAACCACATACAGGCTACCCACTTGTCCTCAGGAAGGGACAGTGGGATCCTTCCGTTTAAACCAGAGAGCACTTATTAGATCGGATTTTAATTTCCAAGATCAATGGAAGAAAAAAAAAAAAACAGAATAATAAAACCGCCTGTCAGTGGATCTAGGCACTTTAAGTTGGTCTTTTGGAGGCATTTCTACTGCCTGGACTGTCACGTGTATTTTCCAGTGTTGACTTTTTCAGCCCTCTGACCACTGTGATGTGGGGTGTGGGGGTCCTATTGTTACCACAACATTTCAGAGGAGGAAACTGACGTCTAATGGTGTAAGACCTCTTGGCAGTGGGACAGGATCCGGCTCGATTGAATCACCAGTCTGTTCTCATGGCTGTGCTGTGTCCAGCCGTCTGGATGTCTCTGGCTGAAGCGGCCGTTTCATTGGTACCGACCATTCCTGTCGGCTAGCGCTGGTTCATGCACTCAGTGGAGCTTGGTGGCGCCCCTGCTCGTGGGAATCCCAGAGAGACCAAGTGTGCCCTGTTCTGGAGGCACCTGTAGAATAATGTAGTTATGAAGAGTGAGGCTGAGGCCAAAGGGGCTCGGAGGGGAGCAATGGCACACACAACCGAACCCTCAAAGAGCAATTAGAGTCTCACCAAAAGCCGTAAGGGAGCCACGTGTCTCCTGGAAGGGGGATCAGCACGGCCAGGGCTTGGAACTGAGACTCAGTGAGTCCTGGAAAATCTGTCTTGCTGTGCACCATGAGGAGAGGATGGACAGACTGTAATAAACAGGGTGCTCACCACGATACACAGCTGCTGGGCTTTGTGGAGAGGTGTGGGACCTTGGTGGTAATTGAATTGAGGCACGATGAAGGCTCGGAGGGACGCGAGTGAGGTGAGGAGACCCGCAGCCTCAGAGTAATTGTTCTTTGCGGTTCTATAGAGGACGAAGGGAGTGGACCACCTTGGGCACGAGTGAGTCCCCAAGAATGCTCATTGTGCCTAGAAGTGGAGAGCATGGCCTGGGTACCAGGTAGGTTTGGGGAAAGGCGGTCGGGTGGGTTTTCTCAGTGACCATTATGCAAGGAGAGGGGATGGAGGGAATGGGTTTTCAGTTCCTACATCTTACTTCTACTTCTCACTTGCATTGTTTTTCTCTTACCGTAAATCTGCAGGTAGAGCTGTATCCCACGTAGAAGTCACAGTGGTGGTGGTGGTGGGGGGGGAAGCTGGAGGTCCACGCAGAGACTACCCGGTTCAGGGGTCAAAGGTGGTGCACTTTGGCCAAAGATAAATGCATTCAGCATTCAATAAAACAAACAAACAAACAAACAAACAAAAAACAGACCCAAATTGAAGAAATGTCACCTCTGGCCGACTGAAGGATGAAACCTCCTCTAGGACTTTTGAACTATCAAGAATTTTAACGACATCTTTGTGTGCACATGGGTCACACAAATGTGGGGAAGGAAAAGACAGAAATGATTTTCTGAATTTGAATATGTCTGTAAAATTGAGTTACAGCTTCTTGGTACCGACTGTTTTTTGCTTGTTTGTTTGTTTTTGATTTTTGCCTTAAATTTTGTCTTGCAATTTTATTGTTTTCATTAGCTACATCCTCGGAACCTGGTGCAGTCCAAGCGCACAATTTCCCATCCCTCAAACTGAGTCTGGAACTACACAGTCAGGCTGCGATGAGAACCTGAAAATAACGGGAAAACATCAGCGTGTGCCTGGTGTGAAGTCAGCACAGGCGAGGAAAGCAACTCTGCTGTGTCACCAATCAATTCACAGCGCAAAGTCGCACAAGGGCTTTGGGAGCTCTGGGAAGCTCCAGAGACCAATGTGTGCCTGGCAGGAGGTTGGTGGCTCTGGAGAGAGGCTGTAGGGGTTTGTTTTAGGGCACTTTCTAGCAGGGAGACACCAAGCCTTCAGGAACCTTACCCCTAAGCCCCCCCATATCCTCCTGGGCTCTGGACCTCTGTGGCCTTTTTATGCATGACGGAGGCTGCCTTTAAAGATGCTAGGACAATACAGCTGCCACATCCACCAAAGGGGGAAAGTGAGTGGACCCCAGGGGTTTCCCCTCCTACAGAAAGGACAGCAAAACTAACCCCAGGTCTAGAGAAACAAACGGTCCCTTTCCTTCCCTCCCTTCTGGCTGCTTGGTCCACTCCGATAATGTCCACCGAAGGCAGGAAAGTGTCGGAAGGAGTTTTTTCTTATTTGTTGTACTACGACTCTCATTCCTCTTGCTCCGGTTGCCACATCGACAGCACGCACAACGCAGACTGCGGCAGAAAGAACTTCTGTTCCCAGGACCTGGCTGTCCTGGCAGTCTGCGCCATCCTTACGATTGGTTTTGCCTTAAAAAGCAGTGCAGGAGCAAGGAAGGATGTGGAGGCGGAAGGCACACAGGGATATGGAGACACACCCTTTACTCTTCTGAAACCCACTTAATTCCAGCTTTAAATATTTATTTTATTTTATTGAGGCAAGGTCTCCGGTAAAGCTTACTATGTCCCCAGCACAGAAAGCCTTGACCCCTCCTACCACTACCCTCGCCTCCCAAGTGCGGTGATTACGGCATGTGCTGCCACGCCCGGATTCATTTTAGTTTTTAAATCAACAGTTAAGGAAAATAAATCAACTTGACACATCACTGTTAAATATTTACTAGTTTCTTGTAAAGGAGATCAGGTAACTTCATGTCATAGGCAAAGGAGAGGTGTCCAAACTCACAGAGCTCAGCAATAAAAATCCCTCCCCATAGGGCTTGGAAACCATCCCTGAAGGTCACATTCACCCCAAACCCTGCCATACTACCGAGGCTGTCCAGCACCTCAGGCCAGAAGTCTCATCATCTCCCATGGAAAAGAGGATGCAATAAAGGGTTTTTTTTGTTTTTTGTTTTTTGTTTGTTTGTTTGTTTTGTTTTGTTTTGCAACGAGCCTATTGATTGCTAGAAGAGGGCTGGAAAACAAATCTCCCACCTGTTCTTAACTGTTAATAGAATTTGGGGTGCAGGGGTGTACAGTGGTGGGGTACTTACCTGCCATGCAGGATGACCAGGCACCATGGAAACAAATAACCCCTACAAAGGCCTTCTGACGTTAAAATTTTTGAATGAAAGAGGGTAAAATGTTTAGCGAGTCTCATTTGGACGTGCAATCCAGCTATGGTCATACTTCCATGAAAATGATAAAACTGAAATGATAAAACTGATGCTATAAATACCCACATCTGTATCTCTCTGTGTGAGGAAATACAGTCGAGGCGATGCAGATGCAGAGCATTCCCAGAAAGTTTGCAGGAAGTTCACTGTAGTGACCGGTCCTGGAGTTACAGCAAGTGTCCTAGTGCGGGTCTCCTGTTGTTGCGTGGGGACTGTCGTGGGAGTTAGTGGTTCTCAGCATTCCTAATGCCACCCCCCTTGATACAGTTCTCATGTTGTGGTGACCCCCAACTAAAAGCCAATTACTTTCGTTGCTACTTCAATATCTGTAATCTTGCTGCTTTACGAATTGTTGAGAGCCACTGGCTAAATGACTAAAAACACCCACATCTTCCTTTAGTTTCTTTCCCCCCATTTCCCCATTTTGCCGGTAACTACATATATTTATATGTTCCCCTTTTTGGGAGAGAGAATGGCTTAAGAAAGCAAAACTGTAAGAAAACCAGCCATCACTCATAATGCCAAGACCGGAAGGTGTCTGTCATAAGGACCTCTGTGGTTTGCATCCCGTTGTGGCTGATGGAGGTGGCTCTGTTTATCTTTTGGAGGCGGCCCTTGGATATTTTATTTAGCACATTGAAGAATTTAATAACCAGCTGACTAAAAAGTCACCCTAGGAATTGGATCGGCACAGAAATTACAATGCTTCACAGCCAAGCTTCCGTATCCAGGGACAGGGTACTCTTTTGTCTCCCACCTAATTAGGGTTTCTTTAAAAATGTTTTTGATTTCACATTTTATTTACAGGATGAGGCATCCGTGTCCCATGGCACCGTGGGGGTCAGAGGTCAACTTTGTGGAGTTGCCTTCTTCCATTTTTATATGGGTTCAGGGGATCAAACCCAGGTCTTGAAATTTGTCTTGAATATATCACTGTTTCAAAAATGATTTCAAATTAAATCTTTTATTGATTAATTGATAGAAGAATGTGCTATTTATATTCTTAATTTTTTTTGTTTATTTGTTTTTTGAGACAGGGTTTTTTTTTTTTTGTAGCTTTGGAGTCTGTCCTGGATAGTTCTGCACACCAGGCTGGCCTGGAACTTACAGAGCTCTTCCTGCCTCTGCCTCCCGAGTGCTGGGCTTAAAGGCGTGCGCCACCAACGCCTGACTACATTCTTAATTTTACATTTCCTAATTGCAAGTTTCTTTTTAGGCTTTCTACACTTATTATTTTTTAACATATTTCAATTTTTCTTGTCTATATTTTTGTTAGATGATGGATTCATGCAATGTTGGCTCTTATTTTGTAGTCATTGTGTTTTTATTTTTTAAAGTCATATTTATTTAATCTTTCTCTGTGTGTTTGAGTTTATGAGTGTGCGTGGGTACATGTGTCGTGGAATGTATTTGGAGGTCAGAGGACAGCTTGGAGGAAGCCGTTCTCTCCTACTAGGTGGGTCCTGAGGTTCAAACTTTGATTGACAGGTTTGGTGGCAAATACCTTCACCTGCTGAGCCATTATTGTGGCCCCATAATCACTGCATTAAAAACATGTGATCCTATATAACCCAAGCCAGTTTTTCCTCTGCTTCGGGTTCCAGGAGTGAGACAAAGCCCTTCGGTCTTGGAGGTAAGCCCTTTAACCCACCAAGCCCCCACACCAGTCAGTCATATTATGGTCCAGGGTTTCTATAGGTAATATAAAGTTCTTACTTGCGATTATCGGCAGCTGTAAAAATGGAGGAGCAGCTGTGCAGTGAATGAGGATGAGTTAACACCAGTGACACGGTTACACGGCAGGCAGCCCTTTGTGTTTCTGTGAAAGGGAGAGCGCCAAGTCATCGTCTTTGCAAACGCTGAAACTCTGTCTGTTCTTGGGTTCAGATGGATTGCCAAGTCTCCCTCCTTTAATGGAGTCCTCTTTGAGTTGCTCTTTCACAATCCTTCAGTCCATTTTGGATTTGATTTGGTCAGGAATAAAAGCAGGTTTATAGAAGATTAGTTACATGGATTTCACTGACATTTTAAGAAGTACTGCTCAAACCACTTTGGGGTTTGAAACTTTAATTTTAAAACTTAGAAGTTAAACATCTTAAATACGAATCACTCTTTTCATTAATCCTATTCAGGCACAGTATATTTTGTTTTCATATTTAGAATAACGATGCATTATGCAACGGCTCATAACCAACAGTAAGATGATGTGTCTGAAAAGTTTCTACACCCAGATGAGCCATTCTGCCGGTGCAGCAATCCTGATCAGACCAAATCGAACCGAATTAGAAAAATCCCACGTTTAATGGATACAGTGCTTCTGGATGGCCTCCCAGCCCCACAGAGAGGAGACAGGAAAGAGAGACGGGAAAAACCAGGAGTCTGGTTTCTGGGGGCAGTTTAAATACCCTGTGGGAGTGGCCTAGAGCATCTCTGGGGGAGGAGTCATCATTTAGCGGGCTTTCTGAGATGCAGCAGCGTTTGGAGAGAGATAGGGGAGGGGGCTTGGGTGGAAGCTCCACCATAACACCCCGGACTCTTTGCGTATGGATGCCAGCGGCTGGGGTTTCCAGGATTGGGGCTTGCCCGTGGAAGGAGCGCTACGCAGTAACGGTGGTGATGGCCTCAGGCTGATTCCTCGGACTGGCCCCTCCTTGCCCAGTACCCCCAAGCAGTGGGCAGATCCCCATAGCTGATGTTCTCTACGGACAGATTTATCCCATGCTTTCAGGTGATTGCTGCGAGGACACCATCAGGAGAAGCGCGGTGATCGCAGGAGTAACCCAAGCCCATCCATCCATCGCTCCAGCCCCCTCTCATCACCGCCACGAGTGTCTCCTGCAGATGGAGATCCCCTTTCCACCAAGACAGCAGCATCCAGAACATTTTCTTAAGACTGAACAATTCAACCCAATGCCAATTTTTCACTTCCTACGATAGCCCCAGCTTCACTGTTCAACAAGGCTGAGGGCGGGCCATATCTTTCCGAAGCCTGACATCAATCATCTCAGGTCAATGCATGCATCCAAAGCCAAAGGGATGGTCTCGGGGTTCCAGAGTCCTTCCCATCTCCGGTGAAGGCCAATCTGCCTCCCATCCTCCCCCATGTCTCCTTCTCCTCCCCAGCCCACTCCATACTCACCCTGCTGGTAACGCTCTACCACTGAGCTAAATCCCCAATCCTCTTGAAAGTTGAATCTTAGTTTCTCTCCGGTTAGCGTGGATGGAGCTGACTTGCTTCTGAGATTGGACGGTGGCAAAGGTGAACCAGCCTGCCTCCATCTTAGGTAAAGACAGACTAAGTTCATTCCTGTTTGTGATCAAATCTGTTTCTCAAAGACTGGGCTATGCCCCCACCTACGACCTACAAATGGTTCTGCACTGCCTGTTTCAGGAAATGGCAAACACGCCTTTGTTTCAAAGAGTGATTACGGCCACCTTGCTGTGGCCATCTTGCAAACCATGTGTTTTAAAGAACTATGTTAATATGGTGACCACTATATCCTAAAATGCAAATTTTGGCTTTTTTTTTTTTTCAGAACAAAATTAATGACCTTAAGCTTGGGAGTGGCTAAAATGGGTTTGGTGATTAAAATATAGTTAGTTAATCGACAGCAGGCTTGGCTGGGGTCAGCATCACAGCTGGGTCCTCACGTGTCCACGGCCCTGTGCTCAGACACTTCTGTTCTGGTGTTAGTAGTCTGGGAATTTCTATTGGTTTTGGCCTTGAAAATTTTGAATTTTGTAGTTCACGCTCAGGACAGTTATCATCGGTGTGAATGACTATCGCCTCAGGGTAGAGGGATGTTTCAAAACCATGGGGGAAAGTTACCACACGCTTCTTTGTACTTCGTATTATTTATAGTAAAAAGCAACCGAAATGTTTCCCTTTGGCCATGGAGGCAAAGGGTGTGGCAGTCCTGCCAATGAATTTTAGATTTTTTTTTCATATAGATCTAAAAATAGCCTCATGTGGGTTTTTTTTTTTCATGTCCTTTAAAAAAATTGCTCCTGTAATCCTGTAAACATGCAATAAAACTTATTGAGAGTAGTTCTTAGTCACCGGACTACAAATCTGAATGTTTTCATATATACCTTGAAAATATGTAACAGAAAATTCAATTTTAATTAAAATTAGGTAAAACGGTTACATTTCCCAAACATGTAGCAGTTTGGCCAAACGCTTACTCTTTGTCTGTCTAGAGTCAGACTCATGCCCGCTCTTGTCCGTCAAGGCTGGTAGACTTCAGCCTTTCTATTGTGTTATTAGACTCATCGTGAGTTTGGTGTCTGACTCAGCCAGGGTGGACAGACAGACCCCCTCAATTCACGCCATTTGTGAGGAGTTAATTTTAAATTCAGGCAGTAGAGGGTGCCCAGCTTCTCCCTGCCCTTTTTGTGTTATGACACAGGGCCCCCGACCTTCCTGGAGAGCACAACAGAACTTGTCTCTGTTCCATAGCAAAAACCCCGCATGGAGTCCACTCCAAGGACTAGGATTCTGCCAACCTCGCTCCAATCCCTCTTTTTTATCTGGGTCACAGGTGAGGAGCTGGGGACCCTTGGAGCGCCACTGACATATATGGAGCACCACTGACATATATGGAGCACCACTGACACTGTATGGAGCACCGCTGACATATATGGAGCACCGCTGACATATGGAGCACCACTGACACTGTATGGAGCACCATATGGAGCACCACTGACATATATGGAGCACCACTGACAGTATATGGAGCACCACTGACACTGTATGGAGCACCACTGACAGTCTATACGGAGCACCATTGATAGTATATATGGAGCACCACTGGCAGTATATGGAGCACCGCTGACAGTATATGGAGCACCACGGACAGTATATGATCTGTTCTGTGACTTATGCATCCTGTGGGGAAGATCTGGCCGCAGGAGGAAAAGTGTCCATGTCCCAGGCAGCCCCAGCAGCAAGAAGAAACAGTATAAAATTCCACTTTACCTTAATCGGATAAACTGGATAAATGTCCTAAACACGTAGTAGCTTGCCACCCTTCCCCCCGACTCCCCCCTCCACTTGGAAGAGGTTTGGGGACATGGCTCTGTGGGTAACGCACTTCTATGGGGAAATGGGAAGAAGTCTTGAGAAACTATGGAAGCTCTCAGGCCAGCAAGTTTGGCTTAGCAATGGCTAAGACAAGAGCCATGGTTCAAACAGGGTGGAAGGTGGGGACTAGCCCTGGTTATCCTGTGACCTCCACACACACATCCCCGTGCTTCCACGAATCCCAGCACACACAGACACGAGGTAAAGCTGCCTTGCAAGGCTGCACGACTAGGTCTGGAGAAGTCTCCCTGGCCTAAAGCTGACAGCTGGCCGCCCATTTTCTCCCCAGCCCCCACCCTCCACCCTTCCTCTCCCTTGACTTCAGATGCACACGAGAAATTGTTCACGAGTGCTCCCATGTTTGGGCGATGAGCATGAAGCCAAGTGCACGGCAGCTTCAAGCTGCCGCGGCTGGCCTGTTCTGTGGAGCTGTGGCGGGCGCCTAGAGGCCCTGCCGCTTTCACAGGGGCAGGGTATCCCCAGCAGCTGTTTCTCCCGGGGCTTTCTTAGCACTCTTGAAAACAACACATCCTGGCTGGGATGCCGGGGGCGCGGCAGATCGGGTCTGAATTCTTTGAAATCTCTAAGTATCTTCAAAAAATAATCCTGGTGGGTGGGTAGGTGTGCGGAGCCTTTAAACCCTGGCCCGTTTCCCACCGAGCTTAAATTAGAGCTTTTCAAAGGAAATGGAATGAAAGTATAAAATATGTAAATACTCCTCTTTGTATAAAATGGGAATTTTATAGTTTCTGGCCCCCCTCCCCTATACAAAGCGGCCCTTCTCCCCAAATCTGGGCTTCATTTGGCATTGACTGTGACCCCAAGCCCCCCACTGCCATGCGCCTCTGTTGAATCCCAGCCCCCACCCCACACACACAAGCACTGCCTCCCTCGCTTGCCTTCCAGTGAGGACTTGTTGGAAGGTTGGCACACATCCTATAAGGCGATGCTTTTTGTCTGAAAGGTAGACAGAATCCTGGGAGAGGCGGCTCAGTTATGAGGCTGGTGTTCGTTTCCTTAGGTCCTCCAGATCCTCAGGGAGGAAGAGAGGAGTGGAGAGGAGGCAGGGAGGAGGGACGGGCAGGTTCTACCCGCCACATGGCTTTCTTTGCTGTCCCAGAGGCTGGGACACAGTTTTCTCCCACTGCAGACTTTGAAACTGAGCAAAGCAGTGTTGCTAAACCTGCTCTGGGAAGTAGGTCAGAAGTGCTCAGAACCATGTTAAGAGTTTGTGTGCGTTTAATGAATAGACACTTGTGTGTGTGTGTGTGTGTGTGTGTGTGTGTGTGTGTGTGTGTGTGTGTGTTTATTGGAATAGAGATACTGTGTGTGTATATGTTTAATGGATTAGAGACGTGTGTGTGTGTGTGTGTGTGTGTGTGTGTGAGTGAGAGAGAGAGAGAGAGAGAGAGAGAGAGAGAGAGAGAGAGAGAGAGAGATGGAATCAGACTTTCTGGTGTGCTTTCCAGGAAGGGCTCCGGGGCCCTGAATGCCGTAACATGAGACTGAATCAAAAGCAATACTTTGCCAATACTTCTGCACACCATCCACACATGACTGCACGAATGTTCACGTCACACCCTGAGGTTAAACAGAGGCATCAGGTAGCTGATCCTAGCCCTCCTCACAAAGACTCCCAATCTGGAAGATCAATGCTGAGACACGCCTACCCATTTAATTAGTAAATGTTTCCCTGAAAGCATTAGCCTGCTGTGAAATCTAAACAAGTGAGCCTCCCTCAGCGCCGCCTTCCACAGCTGCTTCCTCAGCTCCAGTACAGAGTTCACGTTATCTGCGCAATGTTCTGGTGGCCACCGTTTACGAGCTCTATCAGTCCTCATGGGCCAGGCTTCTGCTGGTCTCGGATCAACTCCAATCACAGACTTTTACTCATATCTGGTAGAGGCTGGTCATATGGGCTGGCGGTGTGTCTGTGAGCATGTGTGCTTCTGAGTTCATGCCTCTGTGTGCATATTCATGTGTGCACCCGGGCATGAGTGTGAGAGCTCATGTGTGTGTGCATGCCTGTATGTGTGCATGCGTGTGCGTGTTTGTATGCGTGTGTGTGTCTGTGTATACCTCTGTGTGTGGGGCCTGTGTGTGTGTGTGTGAGTGCACGCTTGTCTAAGGAGGGGGATTAGGGGTAGCTACCCACCGCCTTGTTTTTCCAGAAGTTCTTCCATCTTATCGATGGCAAAACTGAGGCAAATCTTTCACACAGAAAAACTTCTGTTTAATTCCAATGTAACATTCAAATACTGGTGCGTTGGGTCCTAAGGACGCATTCCTGTCATTTAAAAAGTAAACTCTGGCCATCTCTTCCATCGTGAGTCTTCGCGTTGGCCCCCAGCGTCAGCTTACTGCTCCCTCTGAAACAGTTCTTTGGCCTTTCCACCCACCAGACACCTCCCACTGCCTCAGAGCCCAGCGCTGGCCTTAAATGACACAGCCCAGGGAAAAGCCTGGGCGGGCTGTGACTCGGGTTTTCAGCACTTGCTGAAGGGTACCAAGCCACCAGGGAGGGACCAGGGGAGGTGTGGCTGAAGACAACGGTGAAGGTAAAGTCCAAAGGCTGAAGAGTGGGGGAGGGTGTTTATTTCACACAGCAGGCAAGAGCAGGACGTTTATTCCCAAAGCCACACAAACAAAGCCGGCACTTTTATTCTTCCGGCCTTGACGTCCTCTCTCCCGGGTCTCCGGGATCGGTTCATTCCCTAGCCTGTTCAGTTTAGGGGCACATCCTTGAGCATGCCCAATTTAAGGTTATGATTTAAGAAGACAGTGGACACGGTTTTTGGGTGTGCTTAATCCAAGGTCACCGAGCACGGTTTAAGAGATTGAATCGATGGGCGGGAATGCTTCCCAGCATGCTCAGCTTGCATCGTAGTAAAGTCTTAGCGGAAAACAAAACGAAGGGTGCTGGCACGTTCATACGAGAGTTTGCCTTTACTGGCTAAATTTGACCTCAAAGCACAGAGCATGGGAACTAAGTCCTCCGCTTTTACAGAATTCATCTGGGGGAAAATATTTATTTATTAATTCATTTATTTAGTTTGTGTCTGAGGGCTAAATAACTAACTCCCCACTAGGGAGGAATACTTGGTCTCTTTGTTAGACCCCCCTCCCCTCGTCAGACCCTGCCACGTCACCTAACCTACACATGGCTGGTTCCTGAGGGGGGCAATGATGAAGGACTTTGGGAGCTGCTACAAGTTTCCCTGCATTCAAAAGCACCAGTAGTGACTTGGAACCCGTGTTCTTGTCCATTGTTTACAAAGCCAGCAAGCTGGAACTCCTCCATCCAGTGCCACGCCAATGGTGTCGCCTCAAATAAATACAATGTGGGTAGTGGAGCGAGCTTCGAACCCTGGTCCAGCTCATCCCAGCCTCCTGTGATTATAAAGAATATGTGTGGTGCTATATTATTCATGATTTGTTAGAGCTTGCCTGAGGATTCAGAAAGCAAAGCCAGCCTCAGGCTATAGAGATCAGGCAGTGGTGACACACAGCTTTAATCCCAGGACTCAGGATTAAGAGGTAGAGGGATCTCTGTTAGTTCGAGGCCACACTGACTACGCAAAATTGATCCAGACCTCAAAGAAACAGCTTACACAAAGGTGATCTCAGGACTTGGAATCACGTGCCTTTGATCCCAGCACTAGGGAGGTGGAGACAGGAGGATGTGGCTGGGCCGAGAAAGAAATAAAAAGCAGGAGAAACAGGAGCTGAGAGCTTTGACTCTGAGGATTCCTGGAGGCAGGATTGCCACTTCAGCTGGGTAGAGGTGTGACCTACTGGCTTGGCTGCTTTGCTTCTCTGATCTTCAGCTTGAAGCCCACTCTCTGCCTCTGGGTCTTATATTTACGGGGCTACAATGAATATGAAGACATCCAGCTGCCATGGGGCTGCTGGTGACACTGGCAAAAGAGTCGAACATTTCAGTTACAAACCGAAATTGAGCGTGGCAGACGTACACTTACATCCGTCTGACTGGAGAGCGTATGTGCACACGGAAAACCACGCCCAGGAGATTCGAAGGAAAAGGGAACGAGGAAGACTTACTCCCTTGAGCACTTTGCTCTGCCAGGCACTTGCTGGACAGCGGGGAGGACACTACCCTCCCTCTCTTCCAGCCCCTTCTCATCTCATCCCATCCCCAAGCCCTCCTCTCCCCTCTCTTCATTCCTCTGAGATCCTGGCAGAGATGTGTGCTCTCAGGGGATTTACTTTTCTGACACACACAAAGACCTAAAGTGAGTGATGTCACCAAGAAAGAAAAGAAAAGAAAAAAGGAAACCCCAACTCCAGCGCCCCGTGTCTCACAACAAAGGCCCCAGAGCTCTCACTGGAGGGGAAATTTTAAAAGTCATTGAAGTAGGAAACGCGTGACGTAGCAAACACCTGCTCTACGGAAACAGCTCTGCCCATGGTCTCTCCGCCAGTGACAAATTTCCAGCGACAGCGGGGCAGGCTTGTGGCTTGCTTTTCTCACTCTCCCAAGCCACGGGAAGTGATTTGGTATGTGGGCAGCGCTCAGTCTGGGTGAGCTTTGGGAAGGCGCTGGAGATGGACAGGCAAGTGTCAGAGGCATCTGGGGCAGGGGTGCAGGGGGGCAGAGACCTCCAGGGCGGTACCCAGAGCATCTGGACTGCCCTCATCACCACTGCAAGTTTGGCATAAACAGTGATTCGGTGTGCCAGGTTCTGAGGGCCTGGTGTCTTTGCAAATATAAAGAAACATAATCCAAACTGTCCTTGGTTGTCTGAAGACTGAGTAGAAAGCCTCTTGGGGACTAGGGCTGGAGGTCACACAGGTGTGGCTCTAGTGTTATGCAAGGTTTGGGGTTCCCTGCACCTGGATACCCTCTGGAAAGCATGATGCTCTCAGATCTCCAAAACACCTATCACTTCACTGCACTTCCCCTCAGGTGTCTGTGCGAGTTTTGTCCTACATGAAAAGGGTCCAGAGCCTCTGAAATGTGCTGGATCTTTCTCCCTTACTATCGATTTTCAGACAGTGTGTGTGTGTGTGTGTGTGTGTGTGTGTGTGTGTGTGCACGCGCGCACACACATGCATGCGTAACTCACCCTCATGATTTGAACCTCACACATGCTAGACAAGAACTCTCCCACTGAGCTACACTCCAGCCTGTGTTACTTTTCATTTTGAGACAGAATTCCCCTAAGTGCTCAGGCTGGCCTTGAACTCACTCTAGTCAGGATATGAGTGTCTGATCTTCCAGCATCGGCCTCTCTCATAGTTGGGGGGTGTAGGCGTGAGCAATCCAGTTCATTTCCAAACTCTACTTCAGCCCGAGGATCAACTTTGCGCTCCTCTCTCCTCTCTCTCTCTCTCTCTCTCTCTCTCTCTCTCTCTCTCTCTCTCTCTCTCTCTCTCTCTCTCTCTCTCTCTCTCTCTCCAGGATTTCTCTGTGGCTTTGGAGCCTATCCTGGAACTCACTCTATAGACCAGGCTGGCCTCGAACTCACAGAGATCTGCCTGCCTCTGCCTCCTGAGTGCTGGGATTAAAGGCATGCGCCACCAATGCCCGGCTGCTCTTCCTCAGAGGGCTACATTTACTGTAAGCCTGCTTGGTGCGCATCTGGCTAACCTCACTGTCATTTTTTCTCGGTCCTCAAAACACTCCTCTAGAATCAGGCCCACTTACAGATGACGAAACTGAGACGAAGTGATGTAAGCAGCCTGCCGACCCCACAGCCGTCAAGGGGAAGGAAGGTCTGGAGCCAGCGTCTGTCCGCAGGGGCTTTTCCTTCTGCACGTGTCCCACCCCCAGACTGCAATCCCATCATCTCATTGTCCTGCGTGTCTGTCTTCTCTGCTGTCACACATGCAAGCAGTCTCTCATTTCCGCAGGCATTCCTCTCTCCCATCATCGTCAGCTCGAAGCCAAGCGAGCACGCTGTGCGCTATGCGAGGATGGGCGGAAGCCAAGAGAATGGCAGGAATCCACCCACCCACGTCCGTTCTTTCTGTTCCGAAATTCTGTAACGCATGCCGTAACTGCGATGTGAAGTGTCCCCCAAGGGCTCATGTGCGGAGGCCTTGGTTTCTAGCTGGCGGATCCAGTCACCGTGAGGATTCGACTTCCTCGGTGGACTTACAACTTCATAACTCTCCCGAGGGGCAATGATGGAAGGGGAGGCCTTGAGGAGGGCGTCGCTGGGGGTGTGTCTTTGAAGAGCATCTTTCCCCGGCCCCCGGCCCCTCTCCCCTTGCTGGCGACCATGAGGACAGTATCTCTTTCCCCTTGGCCATGTCGCTCTTGCTTCACCCCAGGCCTGACAGCAACAGACCCAGCTGACCTCTGAGATCGGGAGCCAGAACAAATCTTTTCTCCCTATCACTGCATCACAGTGACCACAAAGATGGACACACTGATGTTGCCATTAACGACAACGGGCGGGCGGGCACCCTCGATGGGATGTCTCCCTTGAAAATTTGTTACCCTGTTGATCTTGTATTAAAGTACTGTCCCCTCTCCTGCCCTAAGATGCTACCTATTCTGTAGTAGGATTTTGTGTGATAATAATAATAATGATGCTGATGATGCACTCATGCCTTATCCAATTTTAGTTTTCATCCTTCTCTCGAGCAGGACAGAACTCTTTCGGCTTTGTTTAGGGACAGCAAAGAAGCTCATAAAAGGACAGCAGAATGAATAAAGGGCGGGGCTAGACCCAGCCTGGACCGATCTGAATCTAACATGTCTGAGATGCCAGCTGTTGACCTCAGCACATTGTCACCAGCAAGCCTCCCACTTGTGTTAAGGCCAGATGGAATGTTCTATTTGCGGGCCCTATTTGCCGCCGTGGGGTGAGCTGGCTCAGGGGGAAATACCTCTGGGCTAGAAGACACCCACACACTCGTGAGTGACAGGAAACAAGACCCGGTGACTGCACAGGAGTCTGTGTGGGTCTGGCCTGTGCGGACGCTGGGCATGGGTGGGCTGAGCACTGTGACATTTCACTCTTCCTGTCGCTTCCTTTGGTGGGAAAGACTTGTAGTGCTTTGGGGAGGCGGAGGCAGGCTCCAGGTAGAGGCAGCAAACATCGGTCTGGTTTCGGATGGATAGGATGCTGGTAGGGGCAGAAGGGCAGAGCTTGTGTGTTTAACTGACTCTCAAATATGCCCCCACTTCATATTTTAAGATTTGCCATTCGTATAGGAATCCCGTGGATATATAAAATGCTGCATCCAGGGTAGGGATGTCTTCATCCTCCTCTGGGAACGCACCGTGCCAAACAGCATCTACTGGTGTTCTTTAAAGCGTCACGGTTCTTGGGAGAGGGTACCTCTCTACTTGGAGTACCCCCTCTGCAGTGGAGACTGACTGACTGACTAGCTTCCCCCGTGGGATGGAAGCCTCTCGGGCTTCTCAGGGCTCGCCTGGAGCCTTGTCCAGCACCCACCCTGTTTCTAACACCCACCTCCTTGTATTGTGGCGATCTGTTCACCTGTCTCTACTTGTGGAGTGCCATATTCATTTCTACCTCCTCAGCACCAATCGCTGGTCCAGGCACACAGAGCAGGTCGGCTGAAGAGCATCGCCTGGAAGTCAGACCGCTAGGTGCAGCTACGAAGCCAAATCTCAGCTAATTATTGGGGTCAGGACTCCTTAAGTGGCACTAAAGGTCACCGCTGACATCTGGGGGGTGTGGTCCCTGAAGCAAACGGTAGAAACGGTAGAATCTTCAGTTAATCACTGGGGAGCGGTTGGGTTTGGAGCCTTGTTTTTTTTTTTTTTAATAGAGGGCAGTGGCTCCATCCACATTTCCAGGAGATGCAGGAATGCCATTTGGTTGGTGTCTTAGGGTTTCTATTTCGTGATGAAACACGGTGACCAAAAGAGCTAGTTAGGGAGGGAAGGATTTACTAGGCGTACACTTCCACATCACTGTTCACTACTGAAGGAAGTGAGGACAGGAGCTCAAGCAGGCAGGAACCTGGAGGCAGGAGCTGATGCAGAGGCCATGGAGGGAGCTGCTCACTGGCTTGTTCCCCGTGACTTGTTCAGCCTGCTTTCTTATAGAACCCAGAACCACCATCGCAGGGATGGCCCCATCCATCATGGGTTGGGCCTTCCTCCTTCAATCACTGATTGAGAAAATGCCTTACAGCTGGACCTCATGGAGGCATTTCCTCAGCTGAGGCTCCTTCTTCTCTGATGACTCTAGCTTACATCAAGTTGACACACAAAACCAGCCAGCACAGTTGGGTTTAAGCCAGAGGGTGCCTAAGGTCTCCAGCCTTAGGTCCAAATCTGCAGAATTTGTGCTCGGATGCTCAGAGTAAACACACAGACTTCTTGGCAAAGATAGGTTTGTTTTCAGACATCTTTAGATAAAGACAAGAGGCATGTCTAAGCCTCTACTGGCCAGTTACAGCAGACCCTGACGATACTCGGGGGATACTTGCTACGGGGCACAGGCACTGAGTCCCACTTCCAGAGGCAGCAGACGGATAATTTTAGTGTCATCTGGCTTCTTGGACATCCCTGGGCTTCTCAGTTCCCTTCTTCCCCGCTGTGATGTTATCTTAGCTCTTGCCTGCTTGTAAGAATTCAAGAGGAGACTGCTGACACTCCCTCCCAGGAACTCACTGTCCAGCGGCTCCTCCCAGCCATTTGTAGGCCATTCTGCTTTAATCGCAAGTGGCACTGTGATCTTGGGAGTTGATAAGCTTTTAGGCTGGGGGGAGCCGCTACATCCTTGACGCTATGGGGAAGCTATGGCCCATGCTGTGTGAAGAATTCTTAGGTGGCTGCAGTAGCCCTTTACCCATGCCCTGTGAGGAAGCCCAGCATACTTTTTAGCTGACCAGGGTGGGCTTTGGTGGGATCCTACTTTGGTGTGTTGTTAGGACCTCGTGAGGAGGGGGTGGGTGCGGACGTGGACCACGGATGTGGGTGTTATTTGTGTCTACCCAGGGAAGGAATCCCCACGACAGTTCTTGACGCACAAATACCCAGAAGCCTTTGAAGTTCGAACACTAAAGATGATTGTTTCACGCCTCTAACCTTTCGGCTTTTCTGGCCATGTTGTCATCTACAAGCTCAAGAAGCACACTATCCAGTTATTAAAAAAAAAAATGCAAACAAAACAAAAAAGCCCCTACCCTCTTCACAGTATTTTATGTGTGTTTATGATTTTGTGTTGGCCCACCTTCACAGCCGTCCTGACCTGAGGGTTAGACACCCTGGAACATCATGGCATTCAGATTCAAGTATTTGGTTCCTTGCTAGTGTATTGAAACAAACCTTAATCACATGTCGTTTTGAAAGCACTTATTTTTAAAAATTGCTTCTTAATTATATGCACATCAGACCCCCAGACACATAGGTTTTTGTGAGCTTCGGGGATGGGAACCAAACTGGGGCGCTCTTAACTTCTGGGCCGTCTCCCCGATTCCCCGGGGCTGTAGACTTGCCATGCTCCCTGTGAGATGCAGAAGAGAGGTGTCCCCAGGTCCCAGACACTGCTTGGGGACGCTGTGATCCCAGACAGACACACACACCTTCTTGGAGGCTTCACTAACTCATTGGGCCCTTTGCTCGAGTGTCCCTGCTGTCTGTGGAGCTTGGGGACATGGTATACAATCGCTGGCCGCGGAGAATGAGCTCCTGTCACTGTCCCAGAGAATCGGGAACCATCTTTCACATCCTCTTTGTATTCCCCAGCCTCTCTGACCGCAGCCAGGTCTCTGCTGCACGAAGCTTCAAATAGATCCATCCCTAAAGGTCTCTGTTCTCTGACTCTCCCTTCCTCTCCCCTCCTTTCCTCTCATCTGTATCCCTCCATCCCACACTCCTGGCTCGGCAACCAGAAGCCACGTGCCAAGAGACTTCCGCCACAGCGATCTACGCTGTGCGTGCAATTGGTGGCCCCTAGACCTCCCTTCTACGACCCCTGCGTAGATGTCGCGGTGTTAGCAATGATTCAGAGGCTGCTGGGATGTGGGGCTTGGGGCTTCACAACTGCATGAGCTTAATTCCAGCAGGACGGCGGCGACTGTTTTGCCCCACTCAGCGGTGGCTTTCCTGTAAGGACACCCAGCAGCTGTGCAAAAGCAGAACCGGTCTAGACTGCCAGGCTCCCCAAGGCTGGGAACCAGGTTGTCCCGGCGCGGAGTCCTGCAGCGGGAAAGAACAAGGCTGCCCTCTACAGGCGGCAGTGTGCTCTGCGGGATCTTCAGAGCGGCTGGCGTCTCTGCGCTCTGCCTGTGTAGACTCTGCCCAAAAGTAGCCTGGAATGGGGCTTTGAGAGAGGTCCCGCCCGGGGCAGGGAGGGCTGCAGCGCGCTCCTCGGAACCCCCGCGTTTCTGAAGCCGCTCTGGGTTTCTCAGAGCTCTCCACCTCCCCGAGCAGCATCTGCGTTCTTCGTGGTCTCACGGCCACGCTGTTTTCACGACCTCTAGCTCCACGCCATGCAAAGGGTTTTAGGCAAAAGCTGTGGCTTTGGTGGTGTCGAGACCAGGTCTGGGGTCCCCGAGTTTCTCTCACTATCTGAGTGACCCGCTCGCCTCACGCCTTCATCTTCGCCCCCGCGAGAGATGAAGGGCAGCACACCTTTATTTATTTGTTTATTTAGGTCTGCCTAGACACGGCTTCTCTGTGTGACCCTGGCTAACTCGACCTGGACACCAGGCTGGCTTCAGACTCCAGAGATCCCCCTGCCTCTGCCTCCCTCCCGAGTGCTGGGATTAAAGGCGTGCGCCACCAAACCCAGTTACCGCTTGCTACCTGTATGCAGTGATGTTGGAAGGGTCACTGAACTCTCGCTGGTTTTACCCACTCTGCTCTTTGCAAAGAAGCTGATTTATCACCGGGGGAGGGTGGGGAAGGGGACAGGCTGAGCTGCTACTCCACTGCCCTAAGCAGAGGCTCAGGGGCGAATGGCTTCCGGGGTCACAGCAAGACAGAAGTCATGTTCGCTGTCTCCTTATGTCACCTTGGAACAAAGGATAAACACTGGGGCTCTGGCTGTGCCTTATCTGCAGAGGACATAAGGGGAACCTGGAGGGCGGGGTGCCCGAGACTCTTGAGGTTTGGCCTGTGAGCCCAACTGTGTCACTCAGCCTCCCCCAGACACTGACTCCTGCCACCTGTAAATTCAGTGGCTGTATTCTCACCTGCGTGAGAGGAGCATTCTGGCTCCTGTCAGAGATAGCCAATTTTCTGAGCCACATCTTCTGTGAAACATTACTTTCTCATGAAAGGAAACAAAACTATCAGAGTCCAGTTGGGAGACAATTTAGGGAGGAGGGTGAAGGGTCATTGTCCCTTTCTTAGGACTCCAAATATCCCTGCTTCTTTGCTTATGGAAATGTGTGGGCAGTGGTGTTGCCAAGACTGCCCGGAGGAGGCCCACTGGGAGAAGGCCCAGAGGCAACAGCAGGGTGGGGAGGCTGGGAATAGACCAGGGATGTTCGGGTCCCAGCTTCAGACTCTCTTCCCTCCTCCCCTTCCCGGTGCCTGCTCCCGCTCCCATCCTTCACCTACCTCTCCGCCACGGTGGCCCCTTGCTCTTTCTGAGCAGAGGAGGTGGAGAATTGACAAATGCCCTCTTGCAGAGGGCCGTAGGGCGCCCTTTATATGTGCAGGTTTTCTTGATGCTTGCTCTAAGTGCGCCTTCATTCTCACAGCCTGTCACCGGCCTCCAGCGGGAAGTTTAATCACAATCTCCGCGCGCCCTCTGCTGGCAGAGTCAGTAATTACGGCGTCTAACGGCCCTTCTCTAGACTTGGGCAAATAGCCCGCTAGAAATCTGTCGTCTTCAGAAGGAATAACGCTGACTTTTTTACCGAGTGCACTTCCTGGGGCCATGCGCATGTGCTAACGTGTTTTCTTACAGAACTACAGTACGTCAGTATTGTTCGTATTCTCATGTTATCCACGAAAGAACCAAAGCACAGGGAGGCTAGGAATGTGCCCGAGACCACACAGCCAGGAATCAAGCTAAGCGAGCCATTGGTCATAGCACAGACTCCGGCAATGGCTGGCTGGCTGGCTAGCACATGCTAGTTATTGTTTGCAGTCTCCTTTAAGGTTACCAAAGTGAGAAATTCAACCTTGTAAGTAGCAGTTACAACAACTCACAGTGTGTATCAGTGACAAGACTATAACATGGGGGAGAATATTCTGGAAGGATGCTATGCCTGCTGTGGGAGTGCAGAGACGTCACAGGAGCCCAAGGAGGGGCTGCCTGGGAGGTCGCCTTTGTGTTGGTGGAGGTGTGGGGGGGGAAGGCATTCTAAAGGATTCTAATTCTAAAGGATTAGAGAGAGTGGGTAGGCATCCAACACAGCCACTCTAGAGACACAAATCATGTCCACACCTTAGTAGGGGTTTCAGGAGATTAAAACCAATCGTGACCCCATGGGGAGCCCTCACTACCAGGACAGAGAAGTGTTTGAACTCAGATGGGGACATGAGTTGCCTTCTACAAGCCAAAGGGAGAAGAAACTCTCAGAGGAAATCAATGCAGCTGACCCTGGTGAAGTGGGGGCTCCCTGAACCAATAGGGCTCTGCTGCTTGGAAGCCACACGTGGCACTCTGTGGAGTTAGGTGTGTGCTGTGTTGCAAAAGACATCTAGAGACAATGGTCCCCGAGACAGCCCAGCGCCTCATACTAGTCTGGCCAACAGTGGTGAGAAGCCACCCCTCCACCGCATGCACCTGAAGTCTCAAGCAGCCCCAAGCATCTATACGCTAAGGTAATCCGGTTCTGATACATGTATGGCAAGGGTTAACTCATAAACTAGGAAGGTTAGAGACTAAAAACAATACAACGGTTTTAATGACGTTCTGTGATAAAATGCTTGTGGCCATACCCCACTGTACTTTAGGAATCCCTCCTCCCTCCTCCCCTCCCTTCTTTATTTCCGTTCCTTTTGAGACAGGGTTTCACCTTTGCCCAGATTAACCTGGGTCACACTTTGTAGCCCAACATATCCTCAAACTTGTAGCAATCCCCCTGCCTCATCCTCTGAAGTATTTAATTACAAACATGAGCTAATGTGCCCGGGTAATTTTTTAAAGACAGGATCTCACCTGTTCCAGGCTCACCTTGAACTTGCTTTATAGACAAGAATTAGTTTGAGTTTCTGCCTCTACCCCCAGTGGTGGGGTTGCAGGTATATACCTCCAGTGCTGGGGATTGAACTTGGGACATTGTGCATCCTAGACCAGCATTCTACCAACTGAGCTACATCCCCAGCCCTAGAATAATGCTTTGGTTTGCATATATTGCTATAACTGAGACTTCAGAGAAGGGGATCTACTGTGTTTCCTTGTGTGCTATAAGCCTAAATTGTTTAACATTTATACATAATTGTGTACTACATTTTCATAGAATTATTTGTATGTGGATGTTTTGTGTGTGTGTGTGTGTGTGTGTGTGTGTGTGTGTGTGTGTGTGTGTGTGTATGTATGTATGTATGTGTATCATGTGTGTGCCTGGTGTTCAATCAGGGCATCTGATCCCTGGAACTGGAATTATGGATAGTTGTGAGTTTCCATGTGGGTGGTGGGAATCGAACCCAAGTCCTCTGCAAGAACAAGTGCTCTTGATACCTGAGCCATTTCTTCAGCCCAATTGTGTACTTTTAAGATTCATTTATTTTTATTTTATGCACATGGCCATTTTGCCTGTGTGTTTAGTACACTGCAGATGCAGTACCTGGGGGCACCAGAAGATGGCGCCATGGGAAAGTACACTGTGGGTGCAATGCCCAAGGAGGCCAGAAGGTGGCACCTGTCAGCAACTCGGGTACTGTGAACAAAATCTGAACCCTCTTACTCCATGAGTCACCTCTCCAGCCCCTAATTACGTCTTACGTGTTTTAGCGTGAAACAATCCACCGTGTCAACTCAAGTCCAACCCCACTTTTCTCAACAGCATAAAAATGGATAATGAGCTCTTGCCCAAGAAGAGCCTATGATTGCATGCTCGGCCTCGTAAATGCTCTGATGCGCGGAGCAGCAGCCAACAGTGAGTGCGGAAGGGGGCTTTCCCCTCCCCTTTGAAGCTTTGGTAATTGAAGTTGTCAGTTGATGAGCTGACAATAGACATGGGGGGAAATAGACAATTATATTAACATGTCACACAGAGTAAGAAAACTACAAGAGGTTCAGATAGCCAGAGCCTAGAGATCCCTTCTTAGGGGAGATCGAGGCAAGGTCTCCAGCTGGAGACGGTGTCAGGGCTGGTGAACCCACCCATTAGCAGGTCCCCTGGTGTGAGCACACCATCATCATGTTTGGTTTTCTTTCCCAGAGCTGATCTTGCAAAGGACCAGTCTTTAGGTAGGAACGGACGCCTTGGGGAAATCCTCCGGGACAATGGTGCGGAATTGGGAGTGACAGCTAGTGGCTGGAGCTAGAGACCCAAGGCTGATCAGGTAGCTCAAATCTATCACACACAGTTCCTTTCTTGAGCCGCAGGAATAGTGTGGCAAGGCAGGGCACCCGGCAAACGGTGTAGAGTGTCACCCGCAGGGAGACGAGCCCTTCCCCAGTCTCTGGATTTGGATCTGCCCACCTGTGGGCAGTGCCCGTCTTCTAGAAGTGGCCTGGCTACTGGAGCCTCGGGAGGAGGGACATGTCACAAACGCTCTGCTTCAGGGGCTTCTGTGGAGCCACCCCAGGAAGAACGGGCACAGCCCAGCTTGCCCCTCTGAGTCTGTTTCCATAGGACCCGGCCAGGGTGGGCACGCTCACCAACAGTGCTTTGGCCACACGAGCCTGCACATGCTCCGGAACGCCTGCTAGTGGGTACGGGTGTGGGTACACACACACACACACACACACACACACACACACACACACACACACAGAGGCATGCACGCACACACGCACACACGCACACGCACACGCACACGCACACGGGAGGCCAGTGCAGCATGGTGGGGGCAGCTTTGTGTACAATACAGGTTTTTCAGATCATGAACAATATTTACACAGGTGTGCCCTAACTCAGGCTGGTCCCTTCTGAATCTGGACCGTGTCCTTTGAAGTGAAGTCTCTGGGCCTACAGAGGCAGGCATAAAGGGCTAATGGCCCAAAAGCCTCAGGTGAGCTGAGAAACTCAGACAGGAAAGTTTGACATGCTGATACCATCTCCTGCAGGCGGTTAGCCCAGCAGCTCCTAAATCAACATCCCAACCTCCACTGGCATTTACAACTTAGAGGCTGCAGGGGACAGCGGATGGGATCTGCAGATGCAATCTTTCATCCCAAAGTTCCCCTTTCTGCCCCATAAAACTCTCTCTCTGTCTGTCTCCCTCTCTCTGTCTCTCTCTCTCTCTGTCTGTCTCCCTCTCTCTCTGTCTCTCTCTGTCTCTCTCTCCCTCTCTCTGTCTCTCCGTCTCTGTCTCTCTCTGTCTCTCCATCTCTCTCTGTCTCTGTCTCTCTCTGTCTCTCCGTCTCTCTCTCTGTCTCTGTCTCTTTCTGTGTCTCTCTCTGTCTCTCTGTGTCTCTGTCTCTCTCTGCCTCTCTGTCTCCCTGTCTGTCTCTGTCTCTCTCTCTGCGTCTCTCTCTGTCTCTCTGTCTCTCTGTCTCTGTCTCTGTCTCTCTCTCTCTCTCTCTCTCACACACACACACACCTCGGAGTACTCTCCACTCCTGACGAGAGACTGCTGCCAACGCTGTTCTGGTTAAAGGGCTCCGTGCCTCTGTAGAAGTCTGGCTTCTCTTTCTTTTATTTTCACGTTGCCTCCATTAATCTTGATCTAACAGAACCCATGTCTACAACGAAAGGAAATGCACGTGCAAAGTGCGTGGGAAGAAAGATGGCCGTTGCCCTGTCCGGGCTACGCTGAAGCCATGCACTGACCCAGCCCGTGCTTACCTGCTGCTCCTCCCCCTACCCACAGGCACTGGGGCGCTGGTCTTTTCTATGTGCTCAGGGTGGCTCCTCTAACTGTGTTGTCTGGTGTCTGCTGGGGCGTGACCTGTCCTCTGGTCCCATCAGGGCTCTGTTACCCTGTGACTGAACCAGGCTGCTCCTGTTACCATCCTTGCTGGACCCACTGGCCAGACGCACACGGCCAGACCTAGGTTTATGTGATGGGAGAGGTGGGTCCACCTCTTGTGGGGAGCTGGTACCCAGTCACAGTGCAAAATGGCCAGGGTGAGGGATGTCGGGAGACCCCGAGAACCTGCTCTGGGTCCCAGAAAAGATTAGGGCAGGATTTCTTTCCCCTGCATAGGGCTCAGAGTCGGAGCTGGATTAATAAATAGTCCCTGTGACTCAGTGATAGGTTTGCAAACCCTCAGTGGGACCTAGTAGATGGCAAAGTAGATCCCAGACTGGGAGGTTCAGGGAAGATGGGTCCAAAGTCCCCCCATGAAGGAGTAGAGAGGACACAGAGCAGGTGAGGCCTGTGGAGTGGTGGGATGCCGCCTGCGAACCGAGACCACCACCAAGGAGACTTGTTTATTGTCCTCTCCCTTCCCTCCCTGGCTCTCAGGTCCCCCTCTCTTCTTTCCATCCATCTCCAGCCCCCCTTCCTCCTTCCCTTTCTTTTCTCCTCCTCCCCCTCTTCCTGCTCTCTCCTCCCTTCCTCTCTCCCTCTCTTCCTTTCTCTCTTTTTTCTCCTCTCTTCCTTTCTTTATTTCTCTCTTTCTCTCCCCCCCTCGATCTTTGGCATTTATTACTGTCAGTGCTGCCGTGGAATGGAAAGTATGTGGTTGAATTTGGATCCCGAGTCTGAGGGCGATTTATTTATTTCATCCCTTTTCAATTTCAGACATATGTTACTATTTCTTCCCTAGGAGTTCCCTGCACCATCCAAACTAGATGGTCACAGGGAAGAGTCCTTTGTAGCAGAGAGGGTTGCTAATTTGGCTTTTCTGATTAAATCTGGCCCAAGGATTGCAGAAGCACGAGGAGCTGCAAGTTGCTGGCGATATATTTATTGTGTCCTGCAGCACTGCAGTAGAAATGGGATTTTGTTTGAGGCTGTAAAGAAACGGAAAGGCCCGAGGGCTTCGGGAAGCACACTCCGGTGGGTATCTCTGCAAAGGGTACTGGATATAATCCCCGCTCCGGGCAGGGTGAGGTGGAGCGGGTGAGCTATGGTCCTTGTAAGACTGCCACCCCTGCCGCCCCCACCCCTGCCGCCCCCACCCCTACCACCCCCACCCCTGCCACCCTCACCCCTGCCACCCCCATCCCTGCCACCCCCATCCCTGCCACCCCCATCCCTGCCACCCTCACCCCTGCCACCCCCACCCCTGCCACCCCCACCCCTGCCACCCCCACCCCTGCCACCCCCACCCCTGCCACCCCTGCCGCCCCCACCCCTGCTACCCCCACCTCTGCCACCCACACCCCTACCACCCCCACCCCTGCCACCCCCACCTCTGCCACCCCCCACCTCTGCCACCCCCCACCTCTGCTTCCACCTAGAGCCTCAATTCTGAGGCTTCAGTGCCATTTTCTGTTTTCCCATATTCCACATTTCTTATTTTCCCTTCTCCCCTCTCCCTCCCTCCCTCCTCCCTCCCTCCCCCTCCCTCCCTCCCTCCCTCCTTCCCTCCCTCCCTCCCTCCCTCCCTGTCCTGCTTAATTTTCTAAGTACTCCTGGCAAATGTGGGGCTAGCTGTGTAGCTCAGGCAGACCTTCACACAGGGTGGTTATAGAGCCCCTACCTTCCAAACGCTGGGATTTCAGACACATGGCTCCCCAGCCAGTACCTCTGGCTTGTCCTAGTTCCCCCTGCCCTGTGGTGTTGGCGCTGGACTCGGCCACTGAGTTACAACCCAGGTCTCCCCTCTTTCACGAGAACGAAGTGGCCAAGGTGTGCCCTGCCCCAAATCTTGGCCATAAGTTCTGAGTAGGATGGAGACAGGACCTGCCTTGGGGCTCAGTGGGGACAGGAAAGATTGCCGGCCACTTTCCCGCAGAGCCAGATGACAGTTTTCTTCAGGAGATGAGGAAAAAGACAAGAAGGCAGTTTAGAAACTGGAGTTATTTATTGGCTTACTTAACAAAGACTATTATTATTTCTTTTTTCATAGAATCTGTCTGTCCTGGGGAAGAGGTCAGTGGGAGGCAAAGGGTAGGTAGGTGTTAAGAGAGACAGAGAGAGAGAGAGAGAGAGAGAGAGAGAGAGAGAGAGAGAGAGAGAGAGAGAGAGAGAGAGAGAGAGGGAAAAGGGAGGATGGAGCTGTCTTTTACTGTGGAGAGACGCCATGACCAATGGCAGGTCTTATAAAAGAAAGCATTTAATTGGGGCTTGTTTAAAGTTTCAGATTTAGTCGTTATCACCACGGCAGGCAGACATGGTGCGGGGGAAGGAGCTGGGAGGCCTCCATCTGAATCAGCAGGCAGCAGGAAGAGACAGTGAGCGGCTAGACCTGACTAAAACTCTTGAAACCCCAAAACCCACCCCTGTGACACACTTCCTCCAACAAGGCCACACCTCCTAATAGTGGCACTCTCTGGTGACCTAGCTTTCAAATCTATGACTCTATGGGGCCTATTCCTATTTATAGTGGCTAATTTTGCTTGTCAACGTGACATAAGCTAGTCATCAGAGAGGAAGGAGCCTCTTGGAGGAAACGCCTCCAAGAGATCCAGCTGTAAGGCATTTTCTCAATTAGAGGTCAGTGTGGGTGGTGCCGTCCCTGGGCTGTTGGTCCTGGATTCTACACAACCAGGTGGGCTGAGCAGGTTATGGGAAGCAGCCCATAGCAGCTCCTGCCTCCAGGTTCCTTCCCTATTTCAGTTCCTGTCCTGACTTCCTTCAGTGACGGACAGCAACGTTGAAGTGTTAAGCCAAACGAACCCTTTCCTCCCCAGCTTGCTTTTTGGTGTTTCATCGAAGCAATGGAAACCAAAGATAATTTGGTACCGGTGTAGCGGGCTATTGCTGTGACAGACCTGACCACGTTTGGGGAGGACGGTGGAAGGATTTGGAGCTTTAGGCTAGAAGAGCCACCAAGTGTTAAGAGCGGTGTGGGATGTTCTGTGGGAACTTGGAAAATAAGACTATTGAGAACGGTGCAGAGGATGGAGGCCTGGCTTGTGAAGTTTCAGAGGGAAGTTTGAAGACTCGAATGAAGATTCTGTGGTTCTGGTTAGCTGGGGCTGAAGAACCAGCTGTGATTAGCAAGATGCCAGAACCACTAACGCAAAACTTTGCTTTGCTGGGATGCGTGATGCTGGCCAGCTGGAGCTCAGAAATTAGCAGTGAATAAGAAGACACCAGCATCACTGAGGTGAAATCTTCTGGGAAGTGTTTTCCGGGAGCACAGAGAAACTGTGTTCCAGAGGCAGCCAGGGTTGTACCTCGTGCTGGCAGCAGGACTTGGTAATGTGTAAGTGTCACCCAGGTGGTACTGGCTGTGAAGGGACGAAGGGGTCATGGACAGCAGCTGAGGCTTGTGAGAGGCAGGAGAGGCCACTGGTGAAGGTGAAGCCTCAGTGGCACTTGAAGTCCCAGGGCTGAGGGGGTCATACAAAGACGTTGAGCTTGGCACCATGAGGAGAGCCTATGAGAGTCTACTGGTCAAAGTGTGGCTCAGTTGCAAGCAAGGGACCCCAGTGTTTTAGGATGCCAGCTCCATGGGGTGACCACCAAGAACAGCAGCATCTGTGGAGTGGAGGCAGCTGGAGCCCAGAAGACAGCTGTGTGTGTGCTGCAGAGGGCGGGGCTGGAGAAGAGGCCCAGCCCCTTGGAGGAATCCTTAAGATTGCGGGTGGATCCCGACTCTTGACATTGAGTTATTTACTCTGTTGGAGTTCAGCTTTGCTTGGTTCAGATCGTGATGGTGTCTTGTTTCTTTCCTCTTAAGGAAGGCATTTAATTTTGATTTTTAAGGGAGCACACAGCTGCTTTTAAAAGAGATTGGGTGAAGCCCAATGTGTGTGTGCGTGCGTGCGTGCGTGCGTGCGTGTGTGTGTGTGTGTGTGTGTGTGTGTGTTTTAATCCCAGCAACAGAAATGAAACTAGGACAAGTGCCTTGCAAAGCTTTTCAGAACAGCACATTCAGAATGCACCCCTTTGGGTAGACACCAGGGACGCTGTGACCCATACGTGGATCAAGTCAGAAGTGATGCACACAGATCTTTAGCTGCGATGGATCTTCCTGAATGATGGGTTTGAGGTTGCTTCTGACATCCTTCATACATTTCTTTCTCTGTGAGTGTTCTTTAAAACATTGGGGCTCACGGTAAAATAGGAATTGAGACTATGGGCATTTTGGTCTCCATTTTACCCAAGGTGCAAACCTCTGCTGTGGCTCATACCAAAGTGAGCGTCGCATTAACACAGGGTGGCATGGGTCACCCAGAGCCTGTGGTTTGCTGCTGTGTTCTAGGGCTTTGGACAAATGTACATGTGGGTGGGTCCATCATGACAATATTGCAATGGATATCTTCATTACTCCATGATGTGGGATGTCTTTCTGTATGCTGTGAATATGTGTTGCTCTCATTGGTTATTAAATAAAGCTGCTTTGACCTGTGGCAAGGTAGGATAGAGCCAGGTGGGAAGTCCATGCAGAGATACAGGAGAAAAAGGGAAGAGTCTGAAAGATGCCAGCCAGCTGCCCAAGAAGCAACATGCCCAGACCACATCCAGTAAGCCACAGGCCATGTGGCGATACACAGATGAATAGGAATGGGTTGATTTAAATGTAAGAGCTAGTTAATAATAAGCCTGAGCCATGAGCCAAACATTTATAATTAATATTACGTCTCTGAGTGATTATTTAGAAGTGTCTGCAGGGTTAGGAGGGACAGGAAAGCCACTGGTGTCAGCTTCAAAATCCTGTCCCCTGTCTGTTTTCCTAAATCAGTTTTTCTAACAACTTCTTCTCAGACTTCAGCATGTTTGGGCATCACCTGGGAGCTCTCGAAAACATAGACTTGTAGGCCGCACATCACTTTTCTGATTCAGTCTGTTGGAACAAGGCCTGAAAGCTTTGTGTTTCTGGCCAGGCGAGCAGAGGCCGCCTGGAGCCTCTCTTGTCACTGTGAGAATCATTGCTGTAACGAAGGAGAGAGGCATCTCAAAGCCAGAAATAATGATCTCTTTTCCAGCTTGCCTAGAAGCAGGTTCCTCTTACAGAACACAGAACAATGTCAGTGAATTCCTAAGTGTGTGTGCATGCGTGAAGGCCAGAGATCCACACTGGGCATCTCCCTCTGTCCATCTCATTTAGAGATGGGCTCTCTCATTGAACCCGAAGCCTGTGGGTTGGCTAAGTTCTGGACACTTGCCAGTCTTTGCTTGCCCTCCCCGCAGAGCTGGGCTACAGGGGCTTGCCGCAGGGACCAGCTTTCTACGTGGGTGTTCAGGATCTGAACTCGGGTTATAACGAACCATCTCCTGGCCTCAAGTGGGTAACGCACAAACAAGAATAAACATGAAGCCCACCGTAGACTCCTACCTCCTACACATCGAATTTCAGCTAAAATCCCTTCTCTTCCCTGAACCCTGGTATGTGACAGCTGATGTTTATGCCTACCCACCGTCACTCCTTATATTGTGGGATGTTCTTACATGTGATCAGTTCTTGGCCTGAAGCCATTACTCATAAAGTCCTACCACGGTTGACATCACACCTTGAAGAATCCCAGTGAACCGGAGGCATGCTCACCTTGTCTGAAGTCTGTACCAGCTCTTTCTTCTGGGGGCTTTGGTTGTGCATGCATAGCCTCTCCCCCCAGCCCCCACCCCCCAGCTTTTGATTGCGGGCCCCTCTCTCCCTGCTTCAAAGATTTTTCCACTTCATCTGCCCGGTCTGGTGGAGGATGCTGGGCACACTTGTCAATCCCCAGGCTCTGCCTGGTGCCCCTGGGAACTCCCTCCCCCATTTCTTTATACGCACCACCACTTACTCAGATTGTGTGAGAAGCCTGTGGTTCAGATTCCCTGAAAGAGGCATGGTAGCCCCCCCCCAAACCCCTCTATCTTACAGGGCTCCTGGGGTTTCTCAGGCTGGGCTGCCTCCGTAGGACTTTTCCATGAGCTTGACCTTGGTCTAGCCTGCTCTCTCTGTCTCTCTCTGTCTGTCTCTGTCTGTCTCTGTCTCTGTCTGTCTCTGTCTCTGTCTCTGTCTCTCTCTCTCTCTCTCTCTCTCTCTCTCTCTCTCTCTCTCTCTCTCTCTCTCTCTCTCTCTCTGCTTCCTTCCTGCTCATTCCCGGGACTTGCCATTCTAGTAGTAATAATTTCCCAAGCACAAGCCTTCATTGTAGGGTATGCTTCTGTGGAGTGTAATTGAGGACATAGTGGAAACTATGAGCCTTATGAACCTGTGTATTCTCTGTGGGATTATTCCCAGCAATGCAGAGATCCTCGGGAGTCCCCGGCTAGACAGTGGTAAGTCACAGCCTTGCCTGGAAGATGCCACACACAGAGGAGAAGGGAAGGACACTGTTTAAAGTCCATTAGTCCCTCCTTTCAACTCAGTTTACCCCCCCACCCCAAACACTGTGTAAGCAGGCAGTGGCTGAGCCTGCGCCTAGCTCACCTGTACGATGCTCAAACCACCAAATGGGCCCTGTGCCCTTGGGTCTGGCTCAGAAATCGTGGAAGACACTGTCAGATAAGAAGGTTAAGGGCCATGGGGGATGCAGAGGAACAGAGGAGATGAGGGCTAGAAGGCACTTCCCCCAAAGCCTCATCACCATCTAGGCATCCTACAACTTAGAAGTGTCTTCGTGGTAAGGAGTGGGAAGTGTACCTCCCTCCCTCATCCTGTTGGAATGGAGGGAGCATCAAAACAGAAAACTGAGAGGCTTAGAAAGTGAAGCTTTACTTGTGGCACCAGCCCCGGGATGCACAGGATGCAGGGGGCAGTGCTACAAGAATGCACCCTATGATGCTTAAACTTTTACGGTTCAGGGAGGGGCCGGCATGCATGTGCGTTCCTGCATGAAAACCCTAATGTCTTGGGCCCTTAGGGAGGTTAAAAAAAAAAAAAAGAGTTAGTTAAGCCAATAGAGAGGGAAAATCCTGTGCAAAAGTCGCACCCTCTTTTGAAGCTTTGATTTGGTTTGCTTCACCTCAAGCTTGCCTTGAGGCCCTGTGATCCCCAACCCAAGGCTGGGCAGAGCTAATCAGAGCAGCTTCCTTACCAAAGCGGAGGCAGGTCGGTGGACCAGAAGCAAAAGACTCGGGAGTTCAGTTTTCATGAACATGAATGTGTCATACAGAGTCCCCCATCTGTTCCCAACACCGAGGGGCCTCTTGACCCCCTGTGAGGGGACTGGGTCCTAGCCAGTTGCTCCTTGCCTAACTCTCAGAAAAAAGGACGGCTGTGCCAACCCCGGCTCCTTAGGGATTCCTGTTTCACTTCCTTATTTGTAGCTTGGGAAGAGTTTCTCTACTAGTCATGAAAGTGAGAGAAAAGAGAAACCATCTCACAGTGGGCAAGGCCTCAGTCTGGCCGTTAGAAGCACCGATACCGTCAGGGATGTTGGCAATGATGATGTTACTAAGAGCATCAGGATCACTGCGGAAAAATCTAAAGCTCATCTCCTCTCTCTCTCTCTCTCTCTCTCTCTCTCCCTCTCTCTCTCTCATCTATCTCTACCTATTATCTATCATCCATCTATATATCAAACCATATATATATTTGCCTATCATCTACTTATCAATTATCTATCCTCTGCCCATCAATCATGTTTATGTGCATCTATCAATTATCTATCACCAGCCAAACAATCATCTATCTTGCTATTGATTATATTCAATTATCTACCAATTTTCTATCAATAATCTAGCTATTATCACTTAACTATATCTATCTACCCGCTTCCCTACCTATCTATCATCTATCTATCTTCACCTTGTCATTATCTATAGATACCATAGATACACACACACACACACACACACACACACACACACACACACACACACACACATTTGAGGCTCTACAGTTTTGAGAGCTGGGCTAGGTGTGTTAATGGCAATCTGCAATGCTGACTCAGGAAGCCTGGTAGTCTCTGCTCTTGTCTTGCTAAGGCCAGCTTGCTTCTGGTTTAAAGCTCATTGTTTCTAGGTTATTAGAGATCAGGCACCGGAACTCTAACTCTGTAAGAATAAGTTGCATCTAGACTGCACTACTACATCTCTCCACAAAACTCTTCAAAAGTTTTATCAATTCTTGAGATACTCTTAGTCTCTGAAGGCCCCTGGAGTCTATTATGATTAGACTGACTCAATTTATTGGCAGCTGAAAATAACAGCATTAAAATGGACAGCCTCAGCGTCTCCGCTTCATCACCTGAGCAATGGAAACATCGATGAAGCCTCACAGGATTGTCATGAAGAGTAAATACAACAACGTATTAACAGCTAACGTATTATTAGCTATTATCAGTTTCTGGTAGACAGCGGTTCCAAGCAATGGCACATCTAAAATTAATCTTTACCCACAAATACCTCATAGAACTTTAAAAACGTTCTTCCGTACTAATTGGTGGCCGTAAAAGTGTGTTGGGTAGTTGCGTACGTCCACTCAGGTACATGGGGAGAACAGGGATAGTAGATAACGGGGTTGATCTAAAAGTGGTGGGTTTGAAAGACCCCCAAGACACCCAGCTAGGAACAAATGGGCTGTAAAAGTCTGGATGGGACCAGAAAAGCAGACAAAGGCAAGTTAGTAGAAGCACACATCTGATCAGCTGGAGGGCATTTGGGAGTGGGGGTGTATGACATTTGTGAGGGGCGTTGTAGGACATCAAATCTTATCCTAACGTACAGAACGGGCTGGCTAAGGAGGGCAAGATCGTGCCTAAGCTTTTGTGTCCCAGAAGCCTTCTAGTGTGGAGGTCACTGGCAGAAGTAGGAGGAGCTAATGGTTGTAGGGCCGGGTTTGAGAGGCGACATAGATGCCTTTCATTTGATACTTCAGAGTGTTCAAGTGGAGATACCCAGGAGGAAGTCGGAGGGGAGTGCTGTGCTCTCAGAGGCTGGAACACTCACTCACCCATCCTTGCAAGGGCTGAAGAGGAAGCTTTGAGGAAGGGTGATCCCTGGGAGTCTTCCTCTAGTTTAAGTTTGAAAACAAGCCAGGGTGGGCTGGCCATCTTTTCTCCGATCACAGACCGTGAACAAGCGAAGCACAGACACTTTCTATTTTCCATGGTGATTACGATCCGTGAGTTTGCTGAGAGTGCTGCATTAGCAAGTCCTGAGGGGCCACCCCGTGAGGAAACACAGGGGTTTAGGTTCTTGTGAGTGTTTCGTAAAGCATTTTCATCAGCCAATGAATCCGTGATCGTTCTCTCCCCTCTCTGAATAGTAGTGTGTGTGTGTGTGTGTAGGCTAGGGCTGATGACCAGGAACCTTCCACTATTTCTCTTCCTTTTGAGACAGGGTTTTTCACTGAACCCAGAGCTTAGCAATTGGCTGATGCTAGCTAGGCTTATTGATGCGCAGGACCACGCCCAGATTTTACAGCATGCTATGCCCAGATTTTACTGCATGCTGGGGAGTCAGTTCTTGCCCAGCAAGCACTTGGTCAATTGAGTTTGCCTCTCTAGCCCTGCATGATTTGCTTTAAAACAGGTGTTGATGTTTAAAGACACTTTATTTAACATAGATTGTCCACTCACCACTATAGAATTCACGGTGAGCCACAGCATATACTCCTTCCGCATGAACCGTCTCTAACACATCTAGGAGCTCTCGCATTTGGGAGAGCTGGCTTTCAGCATTGTGCTTGGGGGCCATTTGATGTAGGGGCCTCACCAACAAGAGGCAGAGACACGTCAACAGTGGTACATGTTTACCAAGTGAGCACCGAGGCATGACGTCTGATAGTTGCTTTGTGGGCTCTCTGCTAGGTGGGGGTTCAAAGTTCTCATCACTCTCCACATGTCCAGAAACCGCCCCGGAGTGCTGCGAGCAGTCAGGGTGGGATGGCATAAATAAGTGTCGTGAAATAGGTGGACCAGAACATTGGACCCGGGATAATGGGATCATTGTACTTGCCCTAGAACATGAGGTGACAAAAAGCACTGTTGCCTCTTAGTTCCAAAAGCCCCAGGCTTTGGAGTCCATCTGCCCATCGTCTTGTAACTATTTGTCATTGGGAAGTAACCCTGGACACGGACTGCTGTAAAGAGGTTGGGTCAAGCTCACCGCAGCTCTTTCTTGAGTATTTCTTACCTCTTATGCAGAATCGTGTTAGTCAAAGTAGCTTCACAGTAGTTGTCTGGGTCAGACACTTGCTCAAAGCTACGACCAATACCAGATTAGAGGCAGCGTTAGGATGGATGGTTGATTTCGGCTTACAGCTGGAGGGTGCAGTCCGATGGCAGGGAAGGAAGGCTTGATGGCAGGCACCCGAGGCCGCTGCTCGTGGTGTGCAGTCAGGAAGCGGATTCTGGTGCTCAGCTCCCGGTCCCCTTTTTATCCAGTCTAGTACCCCAACCCACGGGATGGTGTTGCCCACGCTGACCTTCCCTCCTCAGTTAAATCTCTCTGGAAACGCACCCACAGGTGCGTCTCCTAGTTGAGTCTAGATAGGGTCAAATTGCCGGTGGTGGTGATTCGCCATCACACTAATTCAACAACCCCAGGATTTTAGCGACTCACTATGCATAATAAGGTCCGTTTCTGTTTCTTGTCCACAGCAGCGTGGAAAACAGCCAGACCAACACATTTGGGCCCTGAATCTTCTGCTGGGTTTTCTACAGGTTGACCACCAGAGGGCGAGAGAGGTGTGGAAGTTTCAGGGGCCAGGACTTGACAAAGAGGCCAGAACGCACTATATACCCCTCACCTAGAGGCAGGAGCAGAAGAAATGCTGGGGGGGGGGGGGGGCACAGGGTGTGTGTTTGTTCCTGGTACCGCAACAAAGACCACACTTTTATTGTCCAGCCCATCTGGGGGTCAGAAGTCCAAACGGAGTCTGATGGATCTTAATTCTAATGGGATGTCTACGTGGGGGAAATTCCTGGAGACGCAGTGGCACGTCATCCGTCACCCGGAGAACAAAATCAGAAACATCCAGCCAGCATCGTGTGAGGTGCTGTGAACCGTTTCCTTCACAAACTCTCCTAAAGTGGGATTTTATGTCATTCCTATGGGGCAGGAACCCCCGTCTGGGTCCCTCTCTCCATCTCTTTGACCCTGATCCCAAAAGGCCGGAAACCACGAAGCTGGAAACATCTATGGAAGAAAGGCTTCAACAGTTTGCATGTGCGCCCAGATGCAGTTTGTGCCCGGCGGTGGTGGCGCACGCCTTTAATCCCAGCGCTCAGGAGGCAGAGGCAGGCAGATGTCTGTGAGTTCGAGGCCAGCCTGGTGTACAAAGCTACACAGAGAAGTCCCGTCTCGAAAAACGAAGAAAAAAACAAAAAACAACAACAACAACAAAAAACCAGTTTGGTTGCTGAATTGATACTGTTTGTGGCTTGACAGGAAAGGAGGCTCATTTGGTGTTTAGCGGCCTCAGGAGTTACACTTGACTTAGTTTCTCTCTGAGGCAGAAGATTTTATCCAATAAACATACTTTAAAGAGTAGTGGATTCTTACTGAGCTTAAGCATGTTCCGTGTTGAGCGCACCCCAGGGCGTTCCGTGCTCCGTGTACCTGTTACCGGTTTCAAACAGTTTACCAAGGACTTAGGGCGTCAGCGGTCTCAGCTTGGCTCTCTCTGCTGATGTCCACCTGCTTAGGATTCTGTAGTGGATATGAACAACGCTTTCCCTCGCTGTCGAGCTCCGAGCCACCTTCCTACCAAGTGGGCGATGTAGATGGATGGCGCTCTCGATGTGGGAGGGAGCAGAAGTGGTTTGCTCTCTGCCTCCTTTACCTCCTTCTGATGTCACCATCCCCTTCCCCGGTGGAACTGTAATTATGGAAACCGCTGCGCTTGTTTACTGCTCTTAAGCAATGACTGCCTCCTGGTCTTAGTTAGGGTTTCTGTTGCTGTGATGAAACACCATGACCAAAGGGGAGGGTTCATTTGGCTCACACTTCCACATCAGTGTTCATCACCTAAGACATTAGGACAGGAACTCAATCAGGAACCTGAAGGCAGGAGCTTATAAAGACGCCCTGGAGGGGGCTGCTTACTGGCTTGCTCAGCCTGCTTTCTTACAGAACCCAGGACCACCAGCCCTGGGATGGCCCCGCCCACAACGGGCTGGGCCCTCCTCCATCAATCACTAAGAAAATGCCCTATAGGCGCCTACCGAGGCACCTTCTCAATTTGAGGCTTCGTCCTCTTTGCTGGCTGTAGCTTTTGTCAAATGACATAAAACTAGCCAGCAACTCCCAACCACCCCCCCCCATCCCTCTAAGGAAGAGAGCTCTGCTTTCAACACTCTTGTGGAGAGAGGGAGCCATGTGATCCAATTAAGCCTACCATATGCTCCTTCCTGGGAACCTGAGTCTTGGACAAGCTAACAGAAAAATGGGAAATGATTGGAGGTGCCAAAAAAATAAAAGAAGCTGGCAGAGAACCTGCCCTGGGGCTTTCTGGGTCCTGTTCCCAACCTATGTGATTTAGCTTTTTCATTAACCCACTGAATGACTTATTCTACTAACATTCTTTGAAAGCTTAATTAATTTCTCAATTTTTGGCCAACAGCATTATGTTCACTTACTATTTTAACAAATACCCTATCTACTCCCCCCCTCAGGTTAAGATGAAAAATTCTAGCAACATCTGAAAGAATCTGAGCTTTGTTTTACTTTTATTTACTTTTAATAATTCCGTGGTGTTACAGGGAATCTTCTCTTACTCAGTTTTCCTATATAATATGGTGATTATTTTTTTACTAACCATTTTTATTTATGTGTATGTGTTTATATTGTCTGGAAATGTGTGTGTGAGTGCCCAGAGGAGGCCCGGAGAGGGCATCAGATCCTCCCCCAGCTGGAGACACAGGTGGTTGTGAGCTGCCCAGTGTGAGTGCTGGAAACGGAGCTCAGGTTAGAGCAACCATTCTTAACCACTGAGCCATCTCTCCAGCCCCCTCTGTGACTTTGATTTTAGTTGTTTTATCTATTAGTACAATGATGATGGCTTTGGACTGGCCAACAAATAACTCATTTGTTGCTGCCATAGTACAACTGGTTTGAATTAACTTGCTGGAGGCACCATTGATGAAACAATCTAGTGTCGAGCTAATTTTGCTGTTAGGCGGGGTGATTCACAAGGATGCTCAGTCACGAAATTGGACACAGAATTCTTACACAATCACCTTAGAGACCATAAACAATGACATAATCAACAAATATTGGCAAAAAGGATAGCCTAGTATGATATCAAGAATTTCTTCAATTAATGTATTTACCAGTTACTCATTTTAAGTATACATGTTGTGGGGGGCAGTGTGAAAGGAGAGCGATTTGTCATTTGGATTGATGGCACATGAAAACAGATGAGACTCACCAATTGGGCCAGAACCACCATTACATTTAGAGTACTTGTATATAGGATTCCCTGTGTTAGGGAAAGAAACATTTCCAGGTGACTTATGCAAAAAGTGAGATCTATATAAAGGTGAACCCCAGTAGGGACAGAATCACTAACAATTATGTGCCCTGGGAAGAATGTGAAGATGCAAATCCATGCGTACAAGCCCCTCACAATATTGCATGAGAGGAGACATGTGTCTGTTTTCCTAATGCTGCTTACTTTTGCCCAGGCTTTTAAAGACACTGGAAAATATCCAGAGAGGGACTCACAGAGCAGGAACCAGGGTGTTGTCACACTTCTCCTAACAGCAAGGGTGCCATTCACAAAATCTGAGACCCATCCCAATCATGTAAATGAGCACACATCAAACAAGATGAAACCAATACCCAGCTTCACGGGCTCCCCTGTGAAGAGGATTGATTAAGTAAATAGAGGCGTGTTGTCCTTTTGCTAGGGCACGTTTGGCTTTCATGTGCCAAGCCATGCAACTGACAGCTGGAGAAATTTCCAAGGGCCTGGAAGAGATAAAAGTGTTCCATGCCAAAGCTCTGGTGTAGCTCGGATAGGACTGACGACCGTGAACATTCCATGCTTCCTGTTCCTCGATTCAGGATGGCTCGCAGGAGAGTACTGGTTGAGACTTCCCATCAGTCTGTGGATCTCCCTTGGGTCCTGAGTTTAGTAGGAACCATTTCATTTTCTTCAGCATGAGATGTGGAATCTTATCAAATACTTCTCGAGTCGGAAGACCATACGGTTATTCTCCTAAAGGTGGTGAGTTACATTTACTGTAACGTTAAATGTCCTCTGAACTCTTAGGACAGAGGGAATTTGGATGTGCTTTTACTTTCTTAAAATTAACCTGGATTTGGCTTGTTAATTTTTAAAATGATATCTGTATCAAAGATCATCAGTTCATCTTTAATTTCCTATGGTATCATCTTTGTCTAGTTTTGTTGTTAAGTCTGGTTATAGGACCATTTGGGACTTCCTTTCTTCTGGGGTGAAATTTAGAAACTATCATTTCTGGGAACTTTTGTTTATCATTGTGAGTGCCAGGGATAGAGTTCAGGGCTTGTGAACTCTGAGTAAATGGTCCGCCACTAGATCGCATCCCCAGCCATTGGTTTTTCCATATAGGATCTCGCTATGTGGCTTGGCCTGATCTGATATTTACAGCTCAGTGTCCTGGGTACCAGGACTGCAGGCATGCACCAGCATGCATTGTTCCCAGCATGCATTGCTCAGGGACTTTCTTATTTTATATAACGCTCCAAATTTACCAGCAGATTTGATGGGGTAATTGTAATCAGGTAAAGTAATCATGACAATTCAGAATTTTTCTTTTTGATATCTATTGCTTTCAGTCTTTAAAATCCTGTTTGTCTTTATCTGTCCATTCTCTAGATTGTTTTTTTTGTTTGTTTTGTTTCTTACATATTTAAACACAAGAATTTGAAATGGCATATTTCTCTCATATTCAGACACGAAAGCTATATGCTGCCTGCTTTTTAAATTCCTGTGTGCGCATATGACACGATGTTCACGTCTGTATGTTCAAAATCTTACAAGTTTTATTACAAAATGTATTACTCTTCATGTCTTTAGATCAAGAGGTTCTAATATGATATTGTCTAATTTTTTTTAATTATTTAAAATGTCAAGTTTGTCTTCCAATTTCATCTCGAAGTAAAAGGAATTCATGCAGACCATGTTCTCTGCTCCTGTCTGACCCGATTCATGGTCACCTTCTCTAAGAGAGGTCCCTGTGCTTGAAACGGTGTGCTTTGTATCCGTGACTCTGCAGTCCCGGTTCTCAGCGCATGGCTCCTGGTTTCCGTGACGCTAGTACTTCCTCTAGTTTACCGGCCCCACGGTGCCGGAAGGGACAGCGGCAGCCACGCCTCTTGCCTTTGAAGTTATATGCTCTGTATTTTCAAGTGTTACTCTTAAAGTGTTGCCGTGTCCGACGACAAAAATCTCTAGTTCTTCCCAGCTTTCTCCCAGAACCGAGCCAGCTCAGGGCCCCACGCCTGTGTGTATGCGGGCGGTGAAAATCTGACTCAGTGGGCTATTGAAACCAATCAAAAGAGAGTGTGAAGTGAAAGCACCCTCTCAACTTCAGGGAGAGTGGGAGGTGAGCATGATTAACATATACTGCGGGCATGTATGAAACTCTTAATGAGGAATTAATAGAATATTATATTTAAGTAATGGCCCTTCTAAGAGGCCCCTATGAGTGAATCCTATTTCATCTCCCCTGGGTTTCCAGCTGTGCTCTCCGCATGTCTGTGCATACAGACATGTGTGTACATGTACAGATGTCTTTGTCTTAGAAAGTACTGTCATGTTCCTCTCTTCCTCCTATTTTTTTTGCCCCGCCCACCCCCTCTTTCTGAAGCTGGCTTTGAAGTTGGATTCTATTTCATCTTTGTATATCAGTTTTCTCTTCTGGTTCATTCCAACCCCATCTTGAGTAATCCTCGTCATGAAGACAAATGCTTTTTATAACAATCTAAATGTCTTTCTGGTTCCCAGGGAGAAACTGCAGTGTCCACAGCTGCCTGGTTCCACCCAAGGATCCCCAAGGCTCTCTGGATGGAGCAGGGGGATGTGCAGGGATGTATTTAGAGGATGGATTTTTCCACCTGCAGCCAGGACCACCCTCATCTTGTGACCAGAAGAATTCCCATGAGGTCCCATCTCTGAAAATTCTCACTGGCTCTCAACATTGTGCCGAGGAAAAACCAAACTCCAACACAGAAATCCTCCAGCAACAAAACCACATTCAAGACATCCTGAGGTCCAAGATGCCATTCCTGCACACCCCAAGATCATCCATATCCAACTGCTGACAGAAGGAGGGAAACAGGGTGAATGTCACCAACTATGAAAATATTGAATCTGACAAATAAGCACCTGCCACTCATACTATCTACAGGTCACAGAATCATGCCGGGTCTCCACCATAGCCAGAGGGTGGGGTGGTGTGGAATGACCAGATTACACTGACTTCCTGCAGAGGGCAATATGACCAAGCCTGCACCACTGAGTGCAAAATGTGCCTGCACAGAGCTGCAAGGCTTTCTCATGCACTTGCTACAGGGCCCCAGGTCCGGCCCTGAGGATGTAGGGTACAGGGTGTGTCCTTTGGATTGAAGATGTCCTTGGAGTCTTCGTGTTAAAGTTTGGTCCCCAGCTTGGCACTGCTGAGAGGTGGCAGATAGAAACTTTGAGAAGCGGGACCTAGTCTGGGTCTTGAGGTCATTGGGTAGATGCTCTGGAAGGGGGTGGTGGGACTCTGATCCTTTCCTCTTTCTTCAAACGAAGTGTTTTCTGTCGATGAGGTGGGTGGTTCAGATTTCCGTGAGCTTCCCATTGAGATGTGCTACAGGTCCAAAGCAATGAGGCCAAACAACCATTTTGTCTTAGTGAGTGGATTATCTGCCGTTTGTTGCAGTGAGGAAAGGCTGGAAAGCATGCAGAGGGTGAGCAAAACCAGACATGGCACCTGTTCTCATGGAGTTTGCACTCAAGCCAGAGCGGGGGGGGGCCGCAGGGGTAGCCTCAAAGGTGAGTGTAATTCCACAGCCAGGACGGCAGCTACAAAGGAGAATTATAAGGCACGTAGAGTGGGTACAGACAGATTTCCCTGCCCCAGAGAGGTTTATGGGCAGCTCTGGTGGCAGCTGAATTTGGAAAGGCTAAGTGAAGGCAGAAAGGGGCAGGAGCCAGTCCAAGCCATGAGGAGAGCCGATGGTTGTGCCTGAGCAGCCAGGGTGTGGGTGGCAGCAAGGGGACAGGAAAAGGGCATGGAGGAGTTGCTGGGGTGTGTGAAGAGGAGCTAGAAGAGGTAGATGCTTCCAGAAAAAGAAGATGCCTTGGTGCTGAATGTGTTACACGTTCGTTAAGTCACAATGTTGTTGTGGAATATTATTTTAAGTAGGCAAAGATGTATTACATTTGTTTATGCCACATTTAATTATGTAAAGATGTGTTGCTGTTTCTCCTTGCCTGCCTAAGGTACCCGATTGGTCTAATACAAAGCCGAACAGCCAATAGCTAAGCAGTAAAGGGATAGGTGGGCAGAGAGAATTAGTGGGAGGAATCTAGGCTCAAGAGACAAGGGAAGGAGAGAATGAGGGAGAAAGAGAAGACTCCAGGGGCCAGGCAGGCAGGGAGGGAGGCATCTGCCGGCCAGCTAGACCCCTGGCGCAAAGCGTAGATGAAGAGGAGCTGGTGAGGTTATAAGCGCTAGCAGCGAAAGGGCTCAAGGTAAGGCCGAGCGCTCATAACGAATAATAAGTCTCCATGTCATGATTGGGGAGCTGGTTGGTGGACTTCCCCTGACTGCTGTTTACTGACTGAGTTAATATGAGCTGGCTACAAACCCTTAGTTTCTACCTCTGCAAAACGTCTCTACTGGCAGTTGGTGAGCACGTGCGTATAGAGAACACTTGAATGCTTCCGAGCCACTCACAATAATCAGCCAGAAAGAGGCAGTTGCCTCCCATCAGGTTGGGTGAGATTTTGGAGGGAAGGGTTATTTATTGGACCAGGGCTTGCTCAACCTTTTCCCATAGATTGCCATGGGGCAGCTCACTGGGGTGGTGACGATGGAGTTCCCAGCCAGCTGCTTCTGACCCCAAGCCCGTGCCTTCCTTGTAGGCCAGGCTCATCACATGACTGCTGAACCAATAATTAGTGTTTCCAGTCTGGGACAAGCGCTGCCTGAAGCATGCAAGACTCGCAGGATGTGCTCTGCATGACCCAGCAGTTTAGGATTGTACGGACAGCTCTGCAGCGGCTATTGCTTCATGGGTGTATGCTGCTTGCGGGAAGCTGGGAGTCAGCGAAGTGCATTCTGGGAAGCTGGCCAGACATATGTTTCCCTACCATGGTGCCTGGGCCAACTTTTAAAACTGCACATTTTGAGCCTTCCTCCTATGCAGGCTTGCCAGCTCCTCCCACTCATGCCACGCTCCCGCTAATTCCTTAGGATTAATGTGACCGTGACTGCTTCTACCTACAGCGGCAGTTTTCAACCCCTTTGGCAAACCTCTATCTCAAAAAAAAAAAAAAAAAAAGAGATATATTTACACTACTATTCATAATAGTAGCAAAGTCACAGTTATGAAGTAGCAAGAAAAATAATTTTATGGTTGGGGGTCACCACAGCATGAGGAACCGTATTAAAGGTTCACAGCTTAGGAAGGTTGAGAACCACTGACCTACACAGGACACACTCATGGTGCTGTACACATGGGGTCAAGCATGTCCTTGAGGGGTAAACAGAGTGAAGAGAGGTAGGCGGTGTGTAAAATATCCTTTGAGCTTGGTGGCTTCGCACAATGCAGCATCCATCGCACCGGACTGTAGTTTGGTTTTGATAGACGGGTTGGTTCACTGCATTTGAGGCAAGGATGGTCTGTCTTGACCAAACTTTATTCACGGAACAAGAATAGATGCTCAGTAGAGAGTATGCATGGGAGGCGATGGACGTGAGACCTCTCTTTATAAAGCCATGACGAGGCCTCTCTTTATAAAGCCATGACGAGGTTGACGAGGTTCACCTGTAAAGGCGGAGTTTCCAGAGTGTCTAAAGAGCAATCCCAAGGCTGCACAGGACTGGATGTCCTGTGAAAGGGAGAAGACAACACTCTCAGACCTCTGCTGTGCCCACTCTGGATGGCCATTTGGACTTGGTTCCCATTTGCCAATGTGGAGCATGAGAACAGCGTGTTAATCCCGCCCTGCCGCATAGGAATGCCATGACAATGTGTAGGGAGACTGCTGAGCTCTTTTGATGTACGGTTATTTAGAACATAAGTAGAACCAGAGCAGAGCTGGAGGCAGGCTGGCAGAGGGTCAGATAGCTGGTGATCTGCACAACCAGGGAGGAGCCTCCACGCTTGCTCTCTCTCTCTCTCTCTCTCTCTCTCTCTCTCTCTCTCTCTCTCTCTCTCTCTCTCTCTCTCTCTCTCCCTCTCTCTCTCTCTCTACTTCTCTCCCTCTCTCCCTCTCTCTCTTTTCTTCCTTCCTTCCTTCTTTTCTTCCTTTCATTATTTATTTTTGGAGACAGGATCTCATGTAGCCATGGCTGGTCTCAAACTCTTGACCCTCTTGCCTCCAGTTCCCAAGTGCTGAAGTTTTAGTCCTGTGCCACTAAGCCCAGGTTTTGACTCGCTTTGATGAGTGAAATCAAAGCAACAATCAGGAGATTAAGAAAGTGTGTGAAAAGATAGTAAAATGTGTTAGTCCTCTTAAAAGTAAAACAGAAGGGGATATTACATGGGGGAGGGGAGGGAACTAGCCAGAAGAGGCAGGACAGTGATGGAGGGAGTCAAATTAGAACAAGGTGTGTGTGTGTGTGTGTGTGTGTGTGTGTGTGAGAGAGAGAGATGAAAATATACATGTATATATGTGTATAAATATAACACACATAAAGGAAAATAACATGTTGAAAAACATTACCTTGAATGTCAACTAAAGAAATAATGATTTAAAATGATAGGGATGATGCCGGGCATTGGTGGAGCATGCCTTTAACCCCAGCACTCAGGAGGCAGAAGCAGGAGGATTTCTGTGAGTTCAAGGCCAGCCTGGTCTACAAAGTAAGTTTCAAGACAGCCAGGGCTACACAGAGAAACCCGGTCTCAAAAAACAAACAACAAGCAAACACACAAAAGATAGGGTTGTCGGTAGGTGCTAGAGTGCATTCTAGCACATAGGAAGCCCTGTGTTCTAACTCTAGCCCCCCACACATAAGCCTGGTGTGGTGGTGACACACACCTGCAATCCTAGCACTTGGGAGAAAGCGGCAGAAAGGGAAGTTCAAGGTCATCCTCTCCATACGTTGAGTACGAGGCCAGCCTGGAATAAATGAGACCCTGTCTCGAAAACAAACCAGGAAAACATCAGCATGCCCATATTTCTGAGATGGCCACATGCAAGGCAGATGACAGTGACCCAAATCCGTTTAATGTCCCCTCTTGTGTGTCTTGAACCTAAAAGCTAGGATGGGGAGATGGTCCAGCTGGTAAAATGCTTCTGTGCAAACATGAGGACCAGTTCAGATCTGCAGCATCCATGAAAATGCCGGGTCTGGTGACACGAGCCCATACGCCCAGCACTGGGGAAGCAGAGACAGGAGGAGCTCTGGGGCTCACTGGCCTGCCAGCCCAGCTAAAGGAGGCAGCTTTGGGTTCTGTCTGGGAAAATGTGATAGTGACGATTGGATGAGACACTGATGTCAGCCTCTGGCCAGCACACACACACACACACACACACACACACACACACACACACACACCGATACCTTAGAAATCTTTTTTCGGACTTCAAATCTACATATACATTGTTGATTTTTTTTTTTTTTGAGACAGGGTCTCACTATGTAGACCAAACTGGATTCCACCTTGAAGTGATTCACCTGTGTCTGCCTTCCAGGTGCTGGGGATAACCATGCGTGGTACCATCATACCCGGGTCAAATTTGTATTGAATCTGAACCAGGGCTTGTAAACATTGGTTACTTCACTGAGTGTCTAACACTGGAAGTTGATTTTCCATGTGCTGTCACAACATGATAGTCATAGGTGGTCATACAACCCCTTGAAACAAAGGTAGGGTTGTGGCATGGCTATAAACGACTTCTTGAAACAAAGACACGGTTGCCATTCCTGAAACACACTGTGTGGAGCCATTTGTAGTTAAGGGTACGGGTGGGGGCACAGCCCAATCCTTGAGAAACAGGTTTAATCACAAACAGGAATAAACATAGTTTGTCTTTACTACAATTTGGCTTTTAAGCCTAAGATGGAGGCAGGCTGGTTCTTTAGTCTTCCCTGAGTTATGAGGGCTATTTCTGGTCTCTCCTGCTCAGGGTTCTGAGCCCAACACTCCCCCTACCCATCCACTCCTACCCTCCCATTTGGTGGCTTTCTGTGGGAGGTCCCCTTCTTCCGGGTTTCATCCCTTGGAGCCAGAGCCACAGCTCATTTTGGCGACCACATTAGGCTTCTCTGGCCACTACACACACCGGGTGGCATACACTCTGGAAGTGGGTTTTTTGTTTGTTTGTTTTTGGTTTTTTTTTTTTTGGTCACCGTTGGAGAGGGTCGGAAATGAGACCTGCTGGATTTACAGTGGCGGCTGGCAGGGCTGTGCGCAGGCTCTCACGGCAACCATCTGCTTCTAAGCTGCCAGTATTCTTTGGCTTTCAATTACCTCCCTCCCGTGGTCACATTCCACAGTCTGTGGTCACAAGTCTCCCCTTACATGTAGATCAAGTCCCTCTCTTTTCTTTATACACTCACATACACACGTTACACTCATAGCCTAAACTCTCTATCTCAGAATGCTCAATTCAGTCACAGTCCTTACTCCCAAGCCAAGTACCCAACGCTCAGGCTCCAGGAACGAGGAGAGGAGGCATGCATTTCGGGGACTTCGTTTCAGCAAACAATGGCCACCGCCCTTCGCCATCCATGGACCAAGGAGAAAGACTTTCTCACCAGCTCCACCTAGAGAAATCCTCACCTCTGACTGACCAGCAAAAGCTGCAGAAGCCCTGAACCAGCTGGCTCGGTCCGAACAGTCCAGAAAGAGTGATGAGTGTGGAGGAAATCCGACTCTCTTAAAAGAAGACCATGCTGGTGTCACAAAAGCCAGCGTGCCATTAGCTGGCGTGTGTGTGTGTGTGTGTGTGTGTGTGTGTGTGTGTGTGTGTGTGTGTGTATGTATGTATGTATGTGTGAGTGTGCGCGCTCTAGAGTCCTAAGGGGTGAGGCAAGAGTGTCTGTTGACCGTGGAATGTTCCCACACTCTAAAGAGGGGATGGATGGAGAGCCTTCCTTGGAGAACCTGGAGACTTCACTGCAGGCTGCAGTTAGACAGGAGATGCCAGCGTGTGGATGTCGTGCTTTTGTCAATATGTTTCAGAATAAGACCCCGTGTCCTACAGCCGTCGTTCCACACTTTGTTTAACGGGCCTTGCTTCCTGCAGAATGAAGCAAACCCAATCAAGTTCGGGGCTGCCACGTCGGCGAGCCCATTCCAGGTTCTGTCTCCTTGCAGCCCATCTAGGTTTGCAGAGAGCAGCGCTCCGCTCCCCAGCGTGCATCTTTGTCGCCTCTAGGGGCGCTCCTGTTCCGCATGTGTCTCAGCCGGGAGTGGACCAATTCCCAGGCTGTGATACCGCACAGCGGGACCCCAAGGCAGTGTTTAAATTACAGAAAGGGAGGTCAAACGAGTTCTTGGCCGGGCTTACGCGGCTAGCTTAAAGCCTGCTTCCGTTTCAACGGGAATCACGCGCTCCAGCGAAATGACAGCCAGGGGCAGCCGTGTCCAGTACAGTTGAGCACGCTTTCCCAAGCGCTCTGGCTGCGTGAGGGTACTGCGAGCTCGCAGGCCACTGCCATGTGCAGAGAAGGGGGAGGGCCCTGGCTTGGTCCCCGAAGTTGAAACCACACGGAGGGGTTAAGGGGTGCAGGGGATAAAGTTCACGTCCCGTCTTGGTACCGCCTTGGTTGCAATCAGTGGGTCACTTTCCGGGCCAGGAAGTAGAAGAATTAGACAAGAGAGGGACTTTCTTGTCACTTTTCTTTCTTTCTTTCTTTCTTTTTTTTTTTTTTTTTTTTTTTTTTGCTGGTCTATTCCACAAAACCCGAGTGGGGTTCCGGAACTCCTGGGTCACCCACCGGGCGTCCCCGCCCGCCTTGTGGGGCCCTGCCGCGAGCGCGCCGGCAGGGGGCGCCCGAGCGTGTCTAAAAGGCGCGGCGGGCCGCGGGTGGCTTCAGTGGCGGAGCGGGCGGCCGTGCGTGGCCAGGAGCGATCACCGAGGGGCTGCAGCGCTGCGCGCACAGGACACCGGACGCCAGGCGGCGGGCACCCGACGGCGTCGCCCCCGCGCCCCCCTCACTCCGGCCCGCGCCCTGCCCGCCACCCGCGCATCCCGGGCTCCCGATGGCCCCCGAGGCCGGGGCGTCCCCGCGCCCGCTGCCCTGGGCGGCGCTGCTGCTCCTGGCGGTGCTGCTCCCTGTGGCTTCCTCTGCGGGGCCCCCAGGTACGCACACGCCGGACTCCGTGCTCGTTCGGGTGTCTTTTTCTCTCCCCGCCCGCCTGCCACTCTGGGGACCACTGCCCAGCTCTGACTCTGTGTTGCCTGTGTCCCCGTCCTGTCACTAACTTGTGCATCCTCGTGGGTCGAGTCAGGACGCGCTGGGTGTGGGCACTGGGCGCTCTGTGTGTGGGAGATGGCGTTGGGGACACCTACAGCACAAGAGAACTGGGGTGCTTTAACCTGCGCCATAGAACGTCCAGGAATCTGGGGACTGGAACTTGTCCGAGTGCCCTGGAGATCCAGGCAAAGGGAAGGAAACGTGCCTTTGGGCTTCGCGCAGGGGTAGGAGGTGGGCGGGGGGCACTTTCTTTGGTCAAACTCTCCCTGGGGGTGTGGGTGGTCGTCCTTCTGTCGTCTGGTTCGCCCGTCTGGAGGTAGGGTAAGGTGACTGGGGAGCCCAGAGCGAGGCAGAGAGGCAGCGGGGCAGGACTGTGCTTCAGGACCAGCAACTGCTGAAAGCCCAGAGCTTTAGGCTTGGGAACTTTGCATCTGGAAGAAGACGAATCCGGACAGCCAGTGAGTTCCGGAGAACTTAACCCTCTGCTAAGCTCAGGCTGCAGCCTGGGTACAGACACTTGCTTTCCAAGCACAGGCTTTGGCGGTGCTCAGATTTCTTATGTGTTTTAACCAAGGAGAGAAGAGAGAGAGAGAGAGAGAGAGAGAGAGAGAGAGAGAGAGAGAGAGAGAGAGAGAGACAGAGAGAGAGAGAGACAGAGAGAGAGACAGAGAGAGAGACAGAGAGAGAGACAGAGAGAGAGACAGAGAGAGACAGACACAGAGACAGAGACAGACACAGAGAGACAGAGACAGAGACAGACACAGAGAGACAGAGACAGAGACAGACAGAGAGAGAGAGAGAGAGAGAGAGACTTGTAGTGGGCTTTTCATTCCTATGTCCGTGGTGTCTTGGTTTCCACCTCCGCGCGGGCATTTCCATAAAAGTATGGCTCTTATTTATGTCATCAATTTATAGAAACCTAAGAAACAGACATTTTTTTTTCTCTCTCCCATCAGGGCTTCAAAAAAAAAATTTTTTTTTTAAGTTTTAAGTTTCTTTTCCAGCAAGGGTTACTTGCTTTGTTGACTGCGTTGCTCTGCCCACAAGGATAAAGGGAAACAATGCTCTGTGTCCTCTTTGGTAGCTCTATCATGAATATTACTTGGTGACATTGTATGCCACGCACCCTGATGCCGAGTTGTTCCTTTTCCATAAAAGGGTCATAAAGGCAGCAGGGGTCTTTTCTCTCCTGTCCATGATCTTAAGGCAAGTATTCATTTCATATTTTATTCAATGTCTGACAGAGTAAACCTATTCTAGTCTCCCAACTCTTCCACCCATGGTTTCCCTCTTCCTAAGTTTTCTGGGTGTTGAAAGAGTTTTTGTTACAGAAAGCAAGGGTAACTTTGCGGTGGGTCCAGCCTCCCTCCTTTCCGATTCCGGTCACCTGCAGGATGGGTTCTGCTTGTGAATGTGGGAAGGCAGAGCTGTTGCGATTCTGCAAGGCTCTGCAGTGTTGCTGGCCACTCTTTCTTATGCACTCTGCTCTGCAAATCACTGCACTGTGGAATGTTGGAACTGGAAAGCTTGTTGGCACGTCTCTCTACTGTGTTGACGTAAAATGATGACCAGACTAGAAATGGACAAAGAAGACAAGCACATTTCAGAGTGCCTATTTACCATACTTAAGTTCAATTAGCAAAGGAAAGAAGTGGGCATAGCAGCCCGGAGATAGCTCCTGTGCTGGGGAGAAATCACGAAGCAGCATGTAATTTATTCCGTGGGCTCCTTGAGGAGCCTTCCTGTCTGTCTTGCCAGTCATGGATGCAGCAGCTGCCTGGATTTGTGTCTGATGGGGAAGGCCACAGGCAGACTTAATTCATGCTTCCTGCAAGCGGCTGCTATCAGCCCCATCCCTTCTCTGTTGGGTCCATCTTCTCTGTCAGGCAAATTACCCAGAGCTATGCTGACAGTAGCAGACTTATTTATAGCACTACAGGGGGTTTCCTGGCAGCACAGGAGGAAGGTCCCAGTGGGCCCTGAGAATTAGGATTGATTAAAACGAAATAAAGTAAACAAGCAAGCAAGTGATGCCCTCCCCCACTGCATCCACTACTAGGTAGGTAGGCGACCATGCAAACATTAAAGTAATGGGGGTGCTTTCCAGTCTGCAGGGACACATTTTCCTGGAACCTTGCATGCATTTACAGTGGGCATCCAGGGATGGGCAGGGGTGATTTTTATTTAAAGCTAAAGATCTTTTCAATAAATTCTCGAGGTCAGACTTATTCTCAAAGTAATATGAGGCCTCTCTTTGCCTCTTATCTGTGTTGATATTCACATGGGTGGTACAAAAGCTTGTTGGTGTAAAAAATGGTGGCTAGTAATAAGACAGGGATACTAAAAACAGTAGCAGTGCTGAATTTTTCAGGCCTTTGTGCAGAGAGAGAGAGAGAGAGAGAGAGAGAGAGAGAGAGAGAGAGAGAGAGGTGCCAGTTTAAATGATGAATGTCCTTGTTATCATTTTTAGTAAAAGTATTAACTCACCCCAAGGAGAAATACCTGCGTGACTCCAAGTAGCTGAGTAACTTGTTTTCTAAGTGGAAAGCTGTATTTACAAAAAAAAAAAAAAAAAAAAGGAAAAAATGGCCACAAATAAACTGTAGTTACTGACTTGGGTAGGTCTAGAACAATACTTTTTTTCCTTCAAAAATGAACAAAGTGTGCTTGCTGCCTCTAGTAAAGTAGTTGCAAGTATCTCTTGTCAGTGCTACAGTTTGAGTTTTTTAAGCTGAAACTTGAATGTTGCAGAGCTGTTTCTCTGGTAGGCAGGTGCCTTCTGTATCAGAACCCTTTCTTAGGACAGTGGTGGGTGTGAACGAATGTGATTTAATAGCAATATGAGATGAGTGTGATTTTGAAATGTCACATGATGGAACAGGGTAAGTCCAAATGGCTGCCATACAAAACATTACACAGGCAGGGGCCCAGTGCGGTGGCGTGCGCCTCTGAAGCCAGCGCTGATGCAGCGGAATGGGGGGTGGAGATGGAGAACAGCTGGAAATCACTCACAGTTAGGAGCTGGTTGGTCTGGAGTGCTCAGTGCAACAGCAGGACCAAGAGAGACTGCCCAAGGAGGAACTGGGTGAGAGCCCACTTCCAAAAGTCATGTTCTGTGTGCACTCATACGTGCACATTGCCAGAGCACGTGTGAGTACACACACACACACACACACACAACACACTCACACACATACACACACACCACACACTCACACACACTCACACACACTCACACACACTCACACCACACTCACACACACTCACACACCACACACACACACTCAAACACACTCACACACACACCACACTCACTCACACACACACACTCACACACACACACTCTCTCACACACACACTCACACACACACTCACACACACTCACACACACACACTCTCACACACACTCTCACACACACACCACACACACTCACACACACACACTCACACACCACACACTCACACACACACACACACACACACACACACCACGAGATCTATTGCCTATCTTGAACGTTGAATCTTTGCCCATGTAACATTTTTATCTTGTTGAGAATTGAACATGTGGCCTTGTACTTGCCAGGTAAATGCTGTACCGCTGAGGTATACCCCTGTTCTAGAGGGATGTGTCTTTAGTGTGCCAGAAATGTGACATTTCTTTCCATAGTATCAGATTCTACAGTGCAACTACCCTTTAGAGAAGCTCCGTGGAGAGTTTGGTGTAGTTTGAAATATTTTCCAAAGCTATCCACAAAGGCTGTGAAAACACCTCCCCACTGTACATCTGCAGCAGGCCAGGTTTTCTTCAGCCAAAAAAAACAACGTATCACAGTGGATTGAGAGAGTAAACAGCTTAGAGGTCCAGCCACCTTCCGTTATGATTTGCCAAAATGCCGGTCTTCTATTGCCTTCTTAGTTTGGAAAACGGTTATTTCTTCAAGACTTTGCTTTGCGTCAACATGTAAGGGTCTCATATAGTCATCTAAACGTTTTTACCTTAAACTTTTCTATGTGTGTGAGTGTTTGTGTGTGTGTATGGAGATGAGTGCTTGGTGCTTGTGGGAACCAGAACAAAAGCATTAGATCCTGGAACTGGAGTTACTGATGGTTGTGAGCCACCACGTGGGAGCTGAGACCCAAACCAGAGTCCCCTGCAAGCCAAGCCTAGAAGTCTCCTAGAAGCCGAGCCACCCCTCCAGCTCCATGGCTATCTGCTGTGTTTTTTATTTCTCTTCTGGCTTTTTAGTCTTTTCTGGGGGGATCCTCCATCCAGCTCCTAAGTAAATCACACGGAGTCTTATTATTACTTATAAATGCCCGGCCTTATGTATTTTTGAGACAGTTTTCTCTGTATTGCTTTGGAGCCTGTCTTGGAACTAGCTCTGTAGACCAGACTGGCCTTGAACTCACAGAGATCTGCCTGCCTCTGCCTCCTGAGTGCTGGGATTAAAGGTGTGTGCCACCAATGCCCAGCTACATTTCTTATCCCATCTACCTCTTGCCTCTGCCTTTTCCTGTTCTCTTACTTCTGTAAAGGTTCCCATTACTCCATGGCTGAGTAACTGAGTGGCTGGGTGTCTGGGTGTCTGCGTGTCTGGGTGTCTGGGTGTCTGTCTGGGTGTCTGGGTGTCTGGGTGTCTGGGTGTCTGGCCCCTCATGTTCTCCTCTCCTTGGTTCTCCTTTTTATCCTCTCTGCCAGCCTCACCTATCCTTGCTCCTGCCTCACTATTGGCCGTTCAGCTCTTTATTAGACCATCAGGTGTTTTAGACAGGCAAAGAATCAGAGCTTCATAGAGTTAAACGTAGCATAAACAAAAGTCACACACCTTAAAAAGTCACACACGGTTACTTTAAAAAAATGAAGTGATAAGTGCAAATCTTATTATTTTTGTCTGCCACTGTGGATCGAACACAGGGCCTTCTATGCATGCCAGGCAAACACTGCACTGAGTTACATCCCCATCATAAACTAACTTTTAGAGTAGTATATTTCCTAGCACCATAGGGAAGGATAGAGGAAACCCCAGTCACGCTTAAGTTTTATGGGGATTTTGTAAGTTTAAGGGTAGAAAGGAATCCAGAGGCCACAGAGTTTCAGGGGTCCTGGGATACACAGTTGAGGAGGGAAGGGTTGCTGTGAGGAATGACTGCACCTCTCCTGGCTTAAAGCAGCAGGAATTTATTATCATATAGTATTTGAGGCCAGGAGGCCAGAATGTGTCCGGTGGTGCTAAAATACGGGGCTGTGTGCCCTTGGAAGAACTATGGCGTGATTGGTTTACTTCCCTTTCTCGATACAGTGTCCCCGCCTTCTTTGGCTCTGGGGATTTAGGAGAGGAGTTTGGGAACCACTACTCCCGTAAGGGATGTGAGTCAATAACCTGGACACAAACTTCCCCCGCGGTGCTTCCGATGCTTCTGGAGGCTGACTGGGGAGGCTTCAGAATTCACATAGAACCTCCCTATGGAATTCCAGGGCTGTCTTAGGTTGAAATTAAAATTCTGCCGTCGGGAACTTTTGTTTAGAAAACACGGGGTGGGTATTTAGAGCTATAACCGTGGAAGAGAGGACGGAATAGTGTACTTGTGAATGGGCAGGATACAGAGCCGACTGGAAAACCTCAGTGCCTTGGCGAGAGCAGGTCGTTGGGGGAGATGGGTAACTGGCTGTTGTTGCCCGAACATCTTAGTTAATAAGTGCTCATTCGAGTATTTGGAACAATTGGTTAGTCACATTAACCAGCATCCTAGAAGTTCTTTCCCTTTAAGACTTGGCTTTTTAATCCCTGGACCCAGAGCTCGGCCGCGCTTCCTCTCTGTGGCCCATAGAGGGCGCTCCCGGCCTTTCCCAGGTGGTCCCATCTTCCATGGACTTCTTTAAAAAGGATTTATTTTTTGGCAGCTGGACAGAGGGGAAGGGGGAGGGAGGGAGACAGAGAGACAGACAGACAGACAGACAGACAGACACACACACACACACACACACACACACACACACACACACACACACAGAATGAGAATGAGCACAAGCACCCAGTTTTCTGCTTTGTCTTACTGCATTGATTTTTTTGTTTGTTTTTTGTTTTGTTTGTTTGTTTGTTTGCCGCTCCTTGGAGCATCCTTGACATATTAAGTTGGGAAGGCCAAATTACTCATTAATGGTCAACATGACTGTGCATTAACAATTGCCAATTAAATATTAATGAAAAGGGACTTGAAGTCTAAGACTAAAGCTGGAGTTTGCAACCTTTAGCTGTTGGGGCAGCCCTGGTACCTTTGTAGGCCCAGGCTAAAGTTGAAGCAGGGGGACCACGAGGAAGAATAAGGAGCATGGGGGTGGGGGTCATGGTCTTTGTAACTGTTCTCTCTGTCTCTGTCTCTCCCCCCTCCCCTCTCTCTCCCTCCTCTCTACCAGCTTCAAGCTTCATTTTTGTGTGTAGGGAGAGTATTGCAAGTTATTCTAATTATAATAATCAGGATATATCATATATCATGCATGCTACACGTAAGGGTAACAACCTATGGTGGTTTGAAGGAAAAGGGGCCCCCAAAGGGAATGTCTAATAGGAGGTGTGACCTTGTTAGAGGGGGTGTGGTCTTGTTGGAGGCGGGCTTTGTGGGCTCATACATGCTCAAGCCTCGTCCAAGGAGGCTGACCACTTCCTGTTGCCTGCAAGGTGTAGCCACCTCTCCAGCGCCACATCTGCCTGGTACCACCACGTCCCACCATGACGACAATGGACTGGACCTCTAAGGTTAAAGCACCCCAAAGAAATGTTTTCCTTCGAAAGAATGTCCATAGTCACGGCGTCTCTTCACAGCAGTAGAAACACTAAGACACAGCCTAACCGGAGAGCTGCAAATGCTGATTTAAAATAACAGCATTGTAGTTTTCTGCTGTAGCATCAGGACAAGCAATAAAACACAAGCTACAGACACGAATTTCACCCTTGCGGTGTAGGCAGACTTTTCTATTTCCTTTGCATAACTGAGTCTTCCCAGTGTGTCCTTACTCTTAGTCTCCATGGTCACCGTGCAAACCTGGTGATGCTCATCTTCCTGCGGGAGCTGTGTTACAAGCTGTTAACTTGAGCTGTTCTTCCCAAGGCGTAATCTAGTTCATACTTGTCCTAGGATTTGGACTCAAATCTTAGAAGTCCTACAATCCTCCCCTGCAGGCTACCTGAGGTTGCGTGTCTGGGAATTAACTGCTACTCTGCTTTTCTTCCCTAGGCTACGTATAAGCGTGAATGCTGGCACTTCTGAGCTGCTCTCATGGCTGGTTAGTTTTTAACCGTCACTTAAATACAACACAGAATCACCTGGCAAGAGTCTGATGTGGAATTATTTAGATTGGGCTGGCCTATGGACATGGTCTGTGGGGATCTCTCTGGTTGTTAATTGATATAGGAAGACCCAGCCCATTGTGAGTGGCAGCATTCCCTAGGCAGCGGGTCCTAAACAGTATCAGAAAGCTAGCTGGGAGCAAGCCAACAAGCATGCATTTCTTTCTACTGATGTGATGCCTCCCCTACATTCCTGCTGCTTCAGCTTCCCTACACGACAGACTGTAAACTGGAGTTGTAAGCTGAAGAGATGGCCCTAAAATAGCACCTTCTGTGGGTCTCTTCTGCTGTGGTTAGCTGCCAAGGAATGATTCCACCAAACTGGTATGCCGAGCTCAAGTAGGGTGCTGTGATCCTGGTCCCTATTACAAAATGGACCAGGGGCTTGGCTAAAGGCCCTTCTTCAACGGGGCTTGTAGACTTGTCCCATTAACAGTTTGAGACCTGTGCTTGTGCGTCTAATCCCTCCTTAACCCCTCCATGGTTAAACTCCGCATACTCTCAATCAGCACACTCTATCTGTAGAAACTTTGAAAGCATGCTCTATGGTCTCAGCCAGATCTGGGTTTGATCAGTGTCCCTGACTGGCTGTGCAGTGGGACCAGAGAGAAAATGGGCACCACAGGCACAAGTGTTTCCCGCCACTTCTGTAGCCCAGCGCTTTGCTTAGATTCGGACGCCTGGTGTTGTTGGATGAATGAACGCCATGGCTGACACAAGGCGTCTGTCTAACCAATGCTCATTCCCTTCCTTCTTTAAGATCACACACACACACACACACACACACACACACACACACACACACTTGTTCATTATTTTACCCACTTATTAATAGATTATTTGTCTATTCCCATTAATGACCACTAAGTGATTTAAAGATCTTTAAAAGCTATTGATTAGAAATCTGGACTATTCTTGGGTCTTTGTGGTGTCTGATCATATCTGCCCCACTTGTGCTCTCTCTGTCTCTCTGTCTCTCTCTGTCTCTCTCTGTCTCTCTGTCTCTCTCTCTCTCTTTCTCTCTTGTCTGGCTTCTCTTGTTAGTGTTTTGCCTTGTTTCCCAGGCTGGCCCTAAGAACAAAGATGGCTTTGAATTTCTGACCCTTCTGCCTCCACGTGCTGGGGTTGCAAGCGTGCACCACTGTTCTTTGGTAATGTGGTCCCGGGGATTGAACTTGAGGCTCCACGTGCACCAGGCTAGTACTGACCATGGGAGCCCCACCCCAAGCCCCTGCCTGGCACCATAGTCTAAGGGAATTTTCCAGGGAGCTTTCAGAGCTATCTGAATGGTGACACAGGAATGCCTGAGTGTTTAACATAGTTAGACAATGACTTTCTCATTTTGGAGAAAGAAGTGAATTTTTAGAGAGGGTTTTTTTTTTTTTTTTTTTTTTTTTTTGCGTGTGTGTTTTGGCTGGCATGTCAAGTAGTTTGTAGTGGGCTGAGTCTGAGTTGGACCAGTGAACAATGGCAACTCTTTAACAAATCATTTCTTGGTTGCAAATTGAATTTGAAGAATGTGCAAAAGATTCCATGAAAATCTGGACAGTCCTGATGTCCGGTGGGCCCATGGCACCGTCATCAGCAGGCATGGCACTGTGCTGCGGCCTCATCACCGTCATCAGCAGGCATGGCACCGTGCTGTGGCCACAGCACCATCATCAGCAGGCATGGCACTGTGCTGTGGCCACAGCTTTCTCAGCATTTGCTCTGCCAGTGGCAACGACTTCTTACGGTTCTTACAAGGACAGCATCCACTGTACCTCCCAATGTATCTTTCTGATACATTCCAGAAAGCTAACGGTGTAGACGGGGTGGGCGGGATCTTACTTCCCTCCAAACAGTAGCATTTGTTTATGCTAGTTTCTAAACTTAACGTCCAAGAGCTTTAAAATGCTAAATCATAACGGTCACATTTTGCCAGTGCAATTGGTTAAATTTGCACTGGTTTCTGTTTCGTTGTTCTGGGGACAGAGGCAAAGGCATTCTGGCAAAAGGGCTGCCATTGTCAAGATGATATTTCCAGAGTGAACCCCTAGAATCAACAGGGACAAGTTGAAGGCAGTTCTCACGTCTAAGTCAGAAGTGATTTCACATAAAGAAGCCACAGGCAACACTGTGGCTAACCCCAAATCCTTTGTGCTATCAGTGGGTAAACTGTTTATCCCTTTAGTAGTAAACTTGGGATCCGAGAGTCCTGGGCTGGCTCTGTGGTTCAGTGAGGCCAACGGGCCATGTTTCCATTCTGTCATTGCTGTCCTTGTCACCATCTCCCACTTGTCACTTGTCACTGGATGGGCGCTGCCTGTCTGGGGATGATGTCTGACATCCCAGGAGGTGAGAAAGGAATAAGCTGAGAGGACATGAGCCCCTTGAAGTTGCTTTTCCATAAATGGCAGCACTTCCTCTCACCAGGTCATGGGCCAGACTCACTTGTAAGTGCATCCTAGCTGCAAGGGAAGCGGAGAGCGAGGGCTGTCATGTGTTTAGCATTCTAGCTTTCTGGCAGGCGAAAGCAAGAGACAGAGGAGTGGGCACGGCCTTGGGGTGGCCCATAGGCAGTGTTCATCACGGCCGCTTCAGATTCCATCGAGCTGCTAAACGGAAACATCAATAGGACTGGTGAAAATCCAACAGAAGACATCTTCAGAGATAAGGCAGGCTTATTTTGAGAGTGTCCTTGGGCACATCACCAGTCTCTATTGACTCAGGTGTTTGATTTTAATTCTGTCGTTTGATACTTTTTTCTTAAAAGAGAGAGAGAGAGAGAGAGAGAGAGAGAGAGAGAGAGAGAGAGAGAGAGAGAATTACTTGGTAATTTCGTAGTTATTAATATTGTTATTATTATTTTAAATTTTGAAACAGGACATCCTAGGCTGGCTTGGAACTATGTGGTTCAGGATGACCTGAACCATTTCAAAATCAAATATCTATTTTATTTGTGTGTACCTGCATGCTAGTATGTACACATGTATGTGTAAGTGTGTATGCAGAGGCTAGAAGAAGACACTGATTGGCTGTCTTGGAACTGGAGTTACAGGTGTCTGTTTGTTCATTATTGGGCGCTGGGATCTGAACTTAGGTTCCCAGGATTGCACAACCCTTGCTCATAACCACGCAGCCACCTCTGAGCCTGGATGCATCTTTTTATTGCTGCAGTTTGTGTTTCTCTGCTTCCTAGCCCTTTCCCCAGTTACAGAGGATGAGATAAGTGAAGCAGGAAGACGAGGGAAGGGCATGCCGGGAAGGGAGCCTCGTTGATTGAATGTGCGTTCTCTCCACTCAGCTTCCCTTGGATACAGAGCAAGGATACTCTGCGCCATTGCTATCTGTAAGCATCGTCTAACCCCAGCAAGTGTGAGCATGTGTGATTGTGAGACAGCATCTTCATCGTGCAGATAGTCTTGCATGGAGGTTGGGGCTCCTGCTCTGGACCACTCCCAACAGTAGTATGTGGAGGCTTGAGTGCAGCACCCACATAGACCTCCGGGCGACATGGTGTTGGGTGCAGCTCCTATAGCCAGGTGTGAACCTACTGAGGTGGCCCACCTTCCACAGAGATGGGGGCAGACCCGTGGTGCTCACACAATGAGGGCAGCAGAGTGGGCTCCGGCAAACTCTAAGTCAGGGTTAGCAATCGAGATTTGGATAGTGTCACCATTTGGCTTTTTGGGACCTAGGAAGAAAAAAAAATCTGATTCACAATTGTATTCAGAGTCTGCTCGAAGCTGTCATGAGCACCCTGACATGCATGCATGCAGGGGGATGAAGCCTTCTGTTCTGAATAAAGTGATGCTTTGTTATCAGAAGGCTGGCTGGGGGGACCGCCACAGCCAGCGAATTCAAGTTGAGCTGAAGTGGAGCCTGAGGGTCCAGCTGGCTTCTGTGTGCATCAGTGAGTGCTGCTGGCAGCCCAGGATGCCGCCCAGGGTGCTGCGGCCCCGGATGTTGCCCAGGGTGCCCCAGGTGCGGGCCCCCCTCCCCGATGCTGCCTGGGATGCTGCTTGGGATGCTGCGGCCCCTGGATGCTGCCTGGGATGCTGCCCAGGGTGCTGCGGCCCCGGATGCTGCGGCCCTGGATGCTGCGGCCCCTGGATGCTGCCTGGGATGCTGCCCAGGGTGCTGCGGCCCTGGATGCTGTGGCCACTGGCCGGGGCAGCCCAGGTCATTCCTGGTCTCTCAAGCTGGCACTCAGTTGTGTATGTGCTTTCAGTGCACACATGGCGGGGGAACACAGTGATGCTGGAAAGCGGAATCCAGCTAGTTAGCACTGTGTGGAAGGAAGATGATCGGCTTCTGAGGACTATGAACCAGGAAGAGGCCTGAACTCCCAGGCTGTTGCCTTGGCTGTCCTTGTCCTCGTAGGGGACCAAGGACATCTGCTCATCTTGATGTTTCTCTTTCAAACATATGACGTGGCTTCCCTGTGGTGGGATCAGACTTTTTTTTTTGAGTGAAGCTTTTTCAATTCCCTGTGGTGTTTTATTTATTTGTTTGTTTTGGGTTTTTTGAGGCAGGGTCTTGCTATGTAGCCCTAGCTGTCCTGGAACTCTTTAGACCCAGCTGGCCTCATACACACACAGATCGGCCTGCCTCTGCCTCCCCAGTGCTGGGATTAAAGGCATGTACCACCTTTAAACCTGGCTACATACATAAAATACATAAAACATACATAAACATACATAAAATGTATGTATGTATGTACTTTGGGTTTTTTCCAGACAGGGTCTTACTATGTATCCCTGGCTGGCCTTGAACTCACAGAGATTAGCCTGCCTCTGCCTCCCCAGTGCTGGGATTAAAGGGGCATGCCACCATGCCAGGCTGGGTTAAATATCTCGATTTTATGCATATAGCAATTAATTCCACTTTTAAAAACTGTGTGCGTGCACACACACACACACACACACACACACACACACACACACACACACACACGGGTCAGTAGGCCAGAGCAGGCCCACTCATGACTATTCAGCAACCTCTACCTTGACCTGAGGAGAGATCTTGTTGCTGACCCAGATGACCTCCCAGCGGCCTTTGACCCTTTGTAGCACGGAGATACCTCTGTGATCATGGGCCCATTAGGAAAGACAGGGGTGAGAACTACAGAATGGGGAAGTTGGTGCAACTCACCACCTGTGATGGGGGATGTGTAGATCAGCCCATTTATCACATTCCACTCCACACATCCCTCCCTTCCCAAGAACCCAAGGACTCTGCAGATACTTGACCTGGGCTCAAACAGTGGGTAAAGGTGCCCGCCACAAAGCCTGACCACCTGAATCCAATCCTATGGGAGTTGGAAGGCGAGAACAGACTCCTGCAGATTGCTCTTTGACCTTGACACATGCCCCGTGGTGTGTATGTGCCCATCTCTTCTCCCCCAAATAAACAAAGTGCAGAGCTGAAATGATTTCTGTCCTCTTAGTATGGAGCTTGGCGTCTATGTTGTCAACACACGTCTGAAGCTAGACTGTGACCCCAAGTCCACGCGTGCCCTTTGCTGCTCCTTCCTGGCCCTTGTAGGCTTTTCGTAGGAGACCACCGGGTTGATGTGATTATCACACACACCTTCACCCATTGCCCGGGTGTGGTTAATGATGGATGCTGAGATGCATCAGAGCAGGAAGGCAGAGAGGGGCCCAGCCAGCTGCTCGGCCCCGCCCACCCCGGAATGGACACTGTAGACCTTGGCCAGGCTGGCCCTAAGGACTTAGCTCTGGCTTGGGTTTAAGGCTGTGCATTAACTCTGGAGATCCCCTGAGGTCTGTTCTCGGAAACTGAAGACTTCCCAAGGACAGTCATTGTAAGGGTGCCGCCGGAATCTAGAATTTGTCTTGACCAGTGACAGTTTGAGATTTTGACCTTGAACCACACTGGCTCCCAGGGTTTGAAGCCAACAGTCCTCTTGGGGAAGCCTTGAGGTTTGGGATGTGAGTACTAAGGACAGTTCCTAAATGAGCAAGTGGACATCTTGAGGCAGCTGAGATACAGAAGTATGGCACTGGGTGGCTACCTGAAAAATTACCAGAACGGCGTTTTGCTATTTAGTAACTGGCAAAATGTTCTCAAGTCTAGACAAAGTCTACTGGCACGAAATACTGGCATGATTTTGCCACAATGCAGAATGGCTGGAGCCCTGGCTGGCTAGGGTTGGCTGCTTCGGGATGAAGTACCAGCCTGGGAATGGGGGAAGGCAGGTTTCAGACAGAAAATTCTTCTAATTTAACCCTGAATCCTTCCCCCCCCCCCCCGTGGCTTATGAGCACTTCCTCACTTAGCATGCCTCGGAGATGAAAAGTAGCTTGTTAGGATCCCACCTGTCTGTCTCCACCCCCATTACACACCCAATACTTTGACATTTGAGTTTGTCTGTTTGCTAAGAGACAGCCGGCAAAGCTGCACCAGTGCTCTCCCGGGAGAAATGTATAGGAAATGGTTTTTTAAAAAGCTGTGTGCTCCAACTGCCTGTTGGGCACAGGTGAAGAGCCTGGCCTGTAGCCCCAGTTACTTGGGAGGCTGAGGCAGGAGACTGGGGTCAAGGCCTGTGTGAGCTACAGGATGTTAGGAAGAAGCTGTGTGCAAATAAAATGTCATATATATATATATATATATATATATATATATATATATATATATGTTGTGTGTGTGTGTGTGTGTGTGTGTGTGTGTGTGTGTGTTGTGCGTGTGTGTAAAATATATACATATTATATATGCATGTATGTATACATATATACATGCATATATGTATTATATATATATAATACACACATATCATTCAGTAGTAGAGCACTTGTCTCTAGTTTTTTTTTTTAAATACTCTTTTGGTTTTTTTTTTTTATTTTTATCTTTTTATTCTTTATTCTTTGGTCTCTTGGGGGGTCTTGCCACCCAATTCCCAAATAAATCACACACGGATACTTATTTTTGCTTACAAATGCCAGGCCTTAATTTGGCTTGTGTCCTGCCAGCTTCTCTTAAATTATCCCGACTACCTTTTGCCTCTGGGCTCTTTCCTTTCCTTGCTTCTGTGTATCTTACTTTACTCTTACCGTGGCTGGCTGTGGGGCCGGGTGGCTGTCCTCTAGTGTCCTCCTCTCCTCGTTCTCTTGCTCCTCTCTGATTTCTCTTCCCGTTTCTCCTCTCTGCCTGCCAGCCCCGCCTATCCTTGCTCCTGCCTCGCTATTGGCCGTTCAGCTCTTTATTAGACCATCAGGTGTTTTAGACAGGCCAAGAATCCCAGCTTCATGGAGTTAAACAAATGCAGCATAAACGAAAGCAACACCCCTTTACACCACCAAACAAATGTTCCAGAGCATAAACCTGGAAACGATATTCTCCAACACTTGCGGGGATGTGCAGACCCTAGATTTGATCCCTGGAGCCATAGATAAATGCATATTTAAATAAATAAACAAATAAGGGCCTCTGTGTGGTAGTTCAGCCTCATGCTATCAGAACACTCCTGTTTCTAAGTTGACTGTCTGATATTTTATAGGAATGATAAGAAGTTGATAAACACAGAGGCACAACAGGGAAGCAAAGTGAGTGACTACTGTAGATGACTCTCCTTTCTAGGTGGCAACGATGAAGTGTTTTCTGAATTGGGAGAAGCAGATGTGGCTGGTTTCTCCTGCCCAGGAAGAAACTGGCATTCTGTCCCTATGGTTTGAAGATGGTTTGCCTGTGATTTCTCCCTCATGGTGCTTCGGGAGCTTCATATCCGGAGTTGGGAGGGGTCCTCTGTGGATTGTGGTCAATGAACATCATCTAACATCTTGTTTTTTGTTCCCAGACTGAACTTCCTTCCTCTAATGATTCAAAAGGCGTCAAATCCATCTCTTTACTTGTGTTGCGAATTCTCCCAACACGCTTTCCTCCAGAGGCGGTGGGGGCAATGTTCAGGGGGTGAAGGTTACAGTCACGTGTGTTGCTCTGTTCAGAGGTTTCACTGGTATCAACGTCACACGCTAACCCCTGTGTGTGTCCTCATGAAAACATCTTCCCCTTCCTCTGTGAGATTCCAAGTGCACTTTTTAAAATGTTATTAAAATTAGGCCCCCCCTCACAACTTGGTTACTTTTTATTTTAAGTCTTTTCTGAAAGTGTCTCATGTTACTGAATAGTCAGTCGATTTATTTTTCTAATTAACTGAAAATTGGCTTGGCTGTTGCAATTGCTATGTGAATACCTAGCACACGTTGCCACAATCTTGCACTCCAGCTCCAGTTAAGCAGGAAACTGAGAGATTTTGTTGGGTAAAATGTTATGTATTAGCTTGGCAATTTTGGAAATGAAGGAAATTTTAAGACCTCATCATTGACGATGCAATGGTACTTTTAAAAATTATTTTATGTGGATAACTGTTTTGTTTGCATTTATGCAAGTGCACCTTGCTCATGCCATACCTGTGGAGGCCAGAAGTGGGTACTGGATCCTTCAGAACTGGGGCTATAGATGACCGTGTACCATATGGGTGCTGGGAGCCTACATTTGCCCTCTGCAAGAGCAGCCGTGTTCATAAGCACTCAGCCATCTCTCCATCTTCACGATGGCCCCTCTTAAAGACCTGTTAATTACTTTTTCTTCTGGGAAAATATGGAACAATTTAAAAATAAAGTTTATACAGATAAAATCAGAGTCTTACATACCCTTTAGCTCATTTTGACGTTGGTTCGTTTTCTTTGTGGAAACGGACACTTCTGTCTCCTCACTCTGAGTATGTGGATGCTCTTCCTAACCCTGGCCATAACGCCTTCTTTGAGGTGTCCCAAAGCTTAAAGCATGTTAAGTTTGTCCAGCTTAACATACAGGACACCAGGAACATATGTTGCGGACAATTGCTTCTGGAGAATGTGTAAAATGGCTTGTTTGTTTTGCTTGCCCTAGCATGTCTGCACAACCAAGGCAAGGAAGGCCTGGGGTTCATTTTGACTTTCTTCCCGTTTGGTTTAAATTTACCACCCACAGTTATCCAAACTGCAGAACCCCAGGCGGGGTTGGCATGTTTGTTCCACTCTCGTGCTGTGATGCTGTGCAAACGTCTTTAGGATCAGACAGGTCAGGCGTCACTTACGTTCTTATAAGAATGTAACTGACGCTTGCTAACAATATCAGGGAGCGTTCAAAGGATTATTCTCCCAGTCTGCCATTGCGGTAAAGTTGACAGTTTGACTGTTTGTATAGTTGAGCACCCACTGAAGCCAAGGCATGTGAAACTGCTGTGCACTAAAATGGGCCTGAAGGTCACATGGGACCCACCCAAAGATGCTGCCAGTAGACCCGTGGAGCATTACAACATTGCCTATGGGAAGTCACTGAAAAGCCTTAAGTACGTCAAGGTGAATGCAGAGACAAGCTCCTTCCTTATTGAGGACGTGGGTAAGTGACGCGCTCTTCACGGCTCACCGTGGGTCAGCATTCACAGCTATGTTCTTCCGATTAACTGGCTGTCTGCAAGCTGGGGTGTGGCTGGCCCTGGCTAACCGGGATTCTCTGGAAACCGGAAGCCGAGTTCTGAGACTCACCGTAAGCTTGTTCTGAGGGGTCTTGCCTCATACTCAACGCAAGCATTCCTAACCTCAAAACGAAATAGAAAGTTTTAGTTTCTGAAGGGGTTTTGCAAAACACACTGCTCGCTTATTTATTTATTTATCTATTTATTTATTTATTGTGGAAACATGACTATTAGATGGTCTAATGGCCTAATGTGAGCATTTCCCATTCATCAGCCATTTAATAATCAAGCAAAGCTGACCCCTGAACAACTTTGCTTTGGACGGTGTGGGTCTGCTTATATGTGGATGGGGGGGGGTATGGGATTTGTGACAATTGGGGGAGATTGCTGAAGAGCTGCAAAGCCTTCTCATATCATGAACAGAAATGATGCTAGAACAGCACTCGCCTTGTCCTTGAGAGATGCATAAACAAAAGCTGCAGCATTAAATCAATTACTGCAGAAAAGAAAGTCTAGCCATGTCACCCACCCTTGCCTGTGAGCGGTCCATCTCCCTGCTAAATCATGCATCTCAGTTAAAAAAAAATTATAACTGATTTACCATTCATTCAATATGATCCATAAGATATGGGCATCCATATTACTTGACTCCTGTTGTCCACATGGCTCCCAGGCAGCAACAAGTTCTTAGTAGCTAAGATTTTGGGAGGGTCACAGTTTTTATTTGCAGGTTTTGACCAGCGCGTGGCTGGGGCCCCTAGCTCCAAGTCTGCTGTATCATGTCCTGGCGAAGTCACATAGATCAGTCATGAGGACAGTATAACCTTTGCTGAAACTGAAACTTTATTTTTAGTTGATTGTGGAAACTGGGGACCCTTTAAGTCTAGCCTCAGTCTTACAGGGAGAACTCTAGCAAGACTGGGCTCTGAATCCTCCTTTCTTCTGCTAAAATTCCTACCATCAGGTTAGGTTCCAACTTTGAGATTGGGCACAAGGATGCCCCTGAGCCAGCTGGAGAACACCAGCATCCTTCATGCCATGTTAGATCCTGGCATGAACTCTAGACCGGCCCTGGACTTACTCCTCCACCTTCTGCTGGGGACCACTGCATTCTTTGGGTAACTGAACAGAAAGTGTGTAAAATAGACAGAGGTGTCCCGCTTCCCTTCTGCCCGCCTCCAGCTAAACACACAGTCCTCTGAAGCACTGTGGCTCCCACCCCCAGTCCAGCTGTGAGGTTAAGTGTAGATGCCATCAGGCCAAAGGCATGAGCACGGCCATATTTGCTTAAATGCCGGGTTGTTGTGATTGCTGTGGAGAAGAAAAACACACAAGAAAAAGCTGTACCACCCACCAAACGGTCTCCCAAGTAAATCACGGGTTAACTGGAAGGGAGTCAGAGACATGTGGCCTCCGTTGCTGGGGAATTGAGATGAGTCCAGAGTGCAGAAAGGCTGGCCAGGCATAATTCTGTATCCTGTTGGGGCCTGGAACATATCCCCATTGGCTCGGCAGCTTGTGCCAGACCCTAAATGCCACCAGCTTCTGCCATAGAGAGGCAGAAGTCAGGGTTGAGCAAAGCAGGTGTCCCAGATGGTCTTGATCTTCCGGCTCAAGGACTGAATGAGGTTTTGTTTAGAAGAATGGCCCCGACCTAGAGAAATGCAATGTGGCTCCTGTTTTCAGCAGGGCAGACAACCCCTCTCCCGCCCTTCATCTCTGCCCATGCTCACCTCTTTAAGGAACTGCTTCCCTGCTTACCTGTCAAGACACAATCATTCATTTTGAGGAAAACTGGTGTTGTTTAGTTTTGGTTTTGAACACTCGAAGTCCGGGATGTGTCCTTTTTGTATTCTGACCCTATCGTTTTTTTTTTTTTTTTTTGAATCCCAGCAGCTTCAGGGGTTCAGCCACGGAGACCTCGGCTACTTGTCTTGACCCCGAGACCAAAGTAAAAAGGCAAAGCCTAATTATTTCAAGATTAGCATTTTCAGAATTCCAGGAAATATTTTTTTTAGCCTTTTTTTTTTTTAGTAGTTAAAAACCACATGCAGACATAGCCTGGGGAAGATTTTACTGTGCAAAAGAAAAATTCCATGAAGCTTTATGTAGAGCAGTAAAGATTTTGTGAGTTTCATTGATATTGATTTATTATTATTTTCTCCTTGGATCTTTCCATTTGGAGCTTCCGTGAGCAGTGCTAGCTATCTGTGACACTGTGTTTGGATACCCTGTGGTCAGTGAGTCCTAATTCACTGCATTTACGTTAAAAACCTCACATTTTCTGTTATCAGTGGCATAGGAATCCAGGTTGGTTACACTTGCCTGCGCTTTGTACTAAATAAAGCTGATGCTCTTAGGGTCAGCCGCGTTTCTCCTGCCTGGGGAAGAACGTTAGCGATTTTTAGTAAAGCCAAAGGGAAAGCAACTGTTGGGCTTGCTACTGTATTTGGCCTTTTGTATTTGGTTATAAGTGGTGCAAGTGAGATGGTTAATGAATGGAGTGTGTGTTTCTGGAGGCTTGAGACGGTGGTTTGATGCGACCCGTGTGTTTCAGAGCCAAGGGTGGTGTACTTTGTGCTGGTTACTGCAGAGAACCACAGCGGAGTGAGCCGCCCCGTTTACAGAGCCGAGAGCCCACCCGGTAAGTCTGACCTGGAACGGGAGGCTAGGCTTCACTGATTCGACCGGGGAGCCCTCTCTCCTTGCTTCTTCACGCCAGTAAGAACAGGAAGAATTGTTGGACTGGTGGATTGGCTCTGTGGGTAAAGGCACATGCCACCAAGGCTGATGACCTGAGTTGATCCCCAGAGCCCACCCAGTGGGAAAGAGATAACCGGCTTCTGTAAGTTGTGCTCCGATCCACACAGGCACAGCATGGCTCAATCAATAAACAGAACCTAAAAGTTAAAATTTGAGTGACTAAACGATTCCCGAGCAATCCACACTGTAGGCTTGTATGGCAAGATCAAACACAGAAAATTAGGAGAGAGGGGTCTTTTGTGTGTGCGGTTTTGGTTTTGGGAATAGTTTTGGTGCAGCTTACAAACATTTTGTCTGGTGTTTCCCACCATGGCTCAACTAGCCGTGTGCAGACCCTACAGCTAATTGTGTTGTCCCTAAAGCATAGGTTGTTCACAGCCTGAGCACACCCTTCTGAAAGACCATTTGACTAGTCACTGGGGATGCTCTGAACTTCTGAGAAGCCCGCAGACCTTGTTTCTAACTACCCAGTTGCATTTCCCCAATTTAGGAGGTGAATGGATCAAGACTGATGGTTTCCCCATTAAGGGTCCGGGACCATTTAATGAGACCGCCACAGGTACTTCGTGCTCACTCGACTCTTGTCTTCACTGAAGCCACATCCCCCAAGAGGGTTGGGCTTCTGTCACACACATGTGCTCACAAGCCTTCATCTTGTCCCCATCGCTAGACTAATGCACATCCTGGTGGCCCAGACTGCAGCTGCTGTTGTTTGTGGCTTCCTGTGCCTTCCCGTCCCCATGTGGGCAGCGTCTGTGTTTACATCCGGAGATTGTCACCTGCTAACAAGCAAATGTGGTGGCTGAGATGGTAGAACTGGCCCAGGTAGAAATTTCATAGCCTTTCATCTGCGAACAGTGTAATTGACTGAGACCCTCAAACACAATGGCTCCCACTGGCCACCGTGTGTCTCAAGTACTGTACTTCTCTTGGAATCCTCTGGAATATTTTGTGATATGCCAGATCCCTGCCTTCCATCTCTGCCCCATATTTGCGTACGTGTGTGCCGCCGTGTAGACATTGGTGTTGTCTGATCATATTGTTTCACTTACTGACAGAAGAGTAGCTATTTCTTACGAGCTGTTACTTGAAGACATTTAATGGTTGGTAACAAAAGAGAAAATGCACAAGAATGCCACTATTTCAGAATGTGCTTGGGCGATAACCCAAACACAAGGGGCAAAGAGCTACGCTCTATTTTTGTGCACCCTGTGTTGGAGCCCAATGACCTGGTGGTGTTTTTCAGAGGAAGGTGAGTATATGTTGAAGCTGACGACCACGATAGGCTTCTCAAATCAGTATTTCTGGTGCAGATAGTTATCAGAGTCTTTTATACAAAACAATGAGCTAGAGAAGCTGGCTAGTGGGGAGGTATACTGGGCTTGGGGAACTATGGGCTGTTGCTGGGAAAACGTTTTGTAGCTGAGTGGAGCTGAGGGGCTGGAAGAGGGAACAGGAGTTAGATATGATTTTGGAAGTCATTCTACAGAGTGAGAATTGGATTACAGAGAGTATGGGGGTGGAGAGGATTGGGAGAGAGAAGAAAAGGGACCAAGGTTCAAATTTAGCACACACTGGCAATATATAAAGTTCCTTTATCTGCAGGGAGCATCTTCCAAGAGCCTAGCAGAACCTGAACTCACAGATAGTGCCAGGTTCTACATACATCATGCTTTCCCCTCTATTTACATATCTACCACCATTTAGAAATGGGAAGTTAAGTATAATAAGTCTTTAACACTAACTATAATAAATAAAAAGTTTTAACCATGCACAATAACAGTAACGTGAACGTGGCTGCCCTCTCCCACCCCCCCTTAGAGTAACTTGCTGTATTGTATTTATTCTTCTCAGGGTGGGAATACAAGCTGATACAACATGCAGGTGGCTAGATAAAGAAACACAAATTAGGCACGGCGATACTAATAGCAGGGTATTATGTGTAAGGAAATGTTACTAGAACAAAAGGACCCAGATATTTGCAGGGGCCAATTTGATGACTCAGAAAGATGCACAATAGTTAACAAGGGGCCAGCATGTACACAACAGATAAACTGGATGAAGGCATCATTTATGTCTTGGGAAGGATAATGGGAGAGTTCATTACACTTCACAGAACAATGTACATTTTCATTATGAATTGTTTATTCCCAGAATATTCCACTTAATTTTTTTGGAGGATACGGTTGCTTCTATTGAACCTGGGAAAGCTTTGGGATGGTAGGGGAACTACTACACATGAAAGATAAGGCAACATAGGAAAGGATGTGCATGTCAGACATGTTTACTCCTGAAGCCGTACATGCAACCAATCAGACACAAACATTTTACCCAATGGTGTGTCATGTATCCGAACCTCATATTTGTATTTTCAAGTGTTTATTTTATACTCTTGATCTGACAAAAGTTTTAGAATTTGGAATTTTCTTGCATTTTCATAGACAATCATTTTCTTCTGCCACTTTTAGTGGGAGTGTGTGCATATGTCTGAAAGTGTAGATGTGGACATGTCTGTACATGTGTGATGCGGCCTCCCGAGTGTTACAGATTAGGGCTTGGGAATCAAAGAAGTTGATGCTCTAAGTCATTGTTGTTTTTATACACCCTGACATTATTTGGGTTCTTTCTGTAGGAGCTTTTGGCAAAGTGCTGTGTTAGATCACATGAGTTCCGTTTGTCGTTCAATGAAAAACAGATTCTAGAAGAGATCCCTAGCTGAACTTGTAGCATATGACGTAGGGCACACCTCAAACACTAACCAAATAACTCATGGTTTCCAGGGATCACAGGCTCAGAAAGTGCTACATTTTGTTGTCAATGAAAATAATAAGAATTTGTAGAAAATTATCCATGAGTGATTGTTATGGTAGCTATATCTTTTGTTTTTGAGGCTTAAAAAAAATAGCCATTTCTTCTTCTTCTTTTCCTTCTTCTTCTTCTTCTTCTTCTTCTTCTTCTTCTTCTTCTTCTTCTTCTTCTTCTTCTTCTTCTTCTTCTTCTTCTTCTTCTTCTTCTTCTTCTCCTTCTCCTTCTTCTTCTTCTTTTCTTCTTCTTCTTTTTGGTTTTTTTGAGATAGGGTTTCTCCGTGGCTTTAGAGGCTGTCCTGGAACTAGCCCTTGTAGAACAGGCTGGTCTCAAACTCACAAGAGATCTGCCTGCCTCTGTCTCCTGAGTGATTAAAGGTGTGCACCACTACTGCCTGGCTTTAAAAAAATAGCCATTTCTTGTTCAGGGAAATGGTTAAGTAGATAACAATTCAGACAAATAAAAGAGGCATTCATAACGGTGCAGGTCTGCGTGCACAGGACCCCATTTGCCTTTAAAAACAGAAATAGGTAATGCAACCTCAGCACCAGCACTGGGCAAGGAAGTTGCAGGATGTTGATTGGTCCTTCTGCTGAGTGTCTGGAATTCCACCAGCGATCTGTTTGAAATCAAGGGAGGGTCCATTCTTTAATCTGCTGAAAACAAGGGTTTCACTTCAAATTCCAGAAGGCCTCCTTTTGCTGGCTATCAGATCCAAATATTCTTTACCTAAAAATAGAATGTTAATTGTTAACCTCTTCCTTCAGTGCCTGTGGCTTTGCAGGCATAGGACACAGAGGTCTCTAGACCCGGGGACAGGATGGACGAGGAGGGCTCCTTGGCACGAAATATGCACACTAATGGGAAATAAAACCAGGAAGCAGCTAAGGGAATGGTATTGGCTAGGGCCACCGCCATTGGGGGTGTGGAGTGCTCACACAACCAAGCATGCAAGGGTGGAGGTCTAAGAGTACAGTGTGAGCAGGACTGAACCCTGAGAATTCTGTTTGCAGATGGTCTCCTCCTCTTTCTGTCTTCACCCAGATTTCCTCCTCTCTCATGCCAGAGACAACGAGCATCTGGGAATCTCTACCCCTTCCTTCTGAAAGGACACCCGTTCGGTCGGATGAGGGTATACCCGATATCCTCATTTAAACTTAACCATCTCTCTTGATCATCTCTTGAAGGACCCTATATCCCAATGCAGCCCCATTCTGAGGTTGTGGGGTTAAGATATCAATCTGTGAATTTTGAGAGGACAGAATGAAATAATCACAAATTATGAAAGACATAAACTGTATAGTAATCTTGAATAAGCAGATGGGGAAGCCTGGTGATAAGATGGTATCATCAAGCTGAGATGGTGAAGTAACACAAGTTGGGGAGGTGGGGAGGAGTGTCCTGGAGGTTGGATGGGAACTAAGTGACTGAGTCTGGTCGCTCATACAAATACGAAAAGCTTGGACTCGGAAATGACAGACTAAGCAAAATCACAGTTCCTGGGCAGTATCCCCAGCTTTTTTCCACCCATCTGAATGTTTCCTCTGTTCTTCATGCAGAACCCACCTTCTGGGATGTCAGCCTGTCTCCCCCTCTTCGCATCCCAGAGAAGCGATATCATGAGTCTGTTTGTTTTCTAGAACACTGGTGCCTATCATTTATTTCAGAAGTCTTTGCTTCTTGCTGTATTAGCTTTTTCAGCAGCTGGCTCCCGAGTAACCAAGACGCATAGTGGCAGGCCTCTGGGGTCAGGACTGTGCCATGTCCCAACTTTGATAGTGAGCAGCTAGGCCAGCTATTCTTCCTTTGCCAAATTTCATCTTGGAAAACCATGTTACAGACTAGTTAAATTTAGTGCAGAGTGTGCTCATATCTATCTTAGTAATTTTTGTAGCTTTTGGCAAACGCAGTCCTCTGTGCTTCCCCCTCAAGTTGTGGAGCTGAATTGGGTCCAGAACGGAAACAAAGTCTGAGTTTTGCTTCATGATGTCTTTGCATTGTATTTTAGTTATGAAGATTCTTTAGGCTTTCAATAGTTCAGTGATAGCTTCATCTAAGCTGGGTGTGGTGTACACCACTCCTTTCTGGCCATTGCCACCAGCACTGTGGTCCAGACGTTCCCTTTGATTATAGCCACTGGCCTTTCAGCTGCTCCCCCAGTCCAGGAACATGCGAGCATATATGTCTTACACACCAGGCAGCCTGGGCCATATCAATCTCCATGATGATGGTGACCCATTTGCTGGCCCCACCTCCTAGTTTCTGATTGCTAGGTCTTGTCACAGACCTAGGGTTACATTTGTTCTTGCTCAAGCAGGAGTTCTGAACCCCCCTACCGGTCAGAATAGATACCTTGTTTCTTCTATCCCAGTTACATTGTTTCTTCTAACCCAGACACATTGTTTCTTCTAACCCAGACACATTGTTTCTTCTAACCCAGATACATTGTTTTTCTAATCCAGATACATTGTTTCTTCTAACCCAGATACATTGTTACATCTAACCCGGATACATTGTTTCTTCTAATTCAGATACATCGTTCCTTCTAACTCAGATACATTGTTTCTTCTAACCCAGATACATTGTTTTTCTAACTCAGATACATTGTTTCTTCTAACTCAGATATATTGTTTCTTCTAACCCAGACACATAGTTTCATCTAACCCCGATACATTGTTTCTTCTAACCCAGATACAGTGTTTCTTCTATCCCACACACCATGAGCTTTCAGACCTTGTCAGGCTCAGGGCTATGTAGGCCTTTCTCCTCCTCAGAGTCCGAGGCCACCATTGGCTTATTTCTCCTCTGCTTCAACCTTGACACGCACTCAGACGATCCCCCCTCTCTGAAATGCCATCACTGGTCCCACCAGGACCACCCAGCTGCTTGGTGCTCCTTCTTTGGTCTCTAATAGCCAGACGAGGGGAGAGAAATGAAGAGCTAAGCCGACCTGTGCAGTCTCAACCATCACAGCTGTGTTTCTCAGTCTGGGCCCTCTGCTTCGGTGAATCTGTCTGTCCTTCAACAATTACTTTTTGTTCTTCCAAGATGGCTGTCACAAAAGGTAGCCATTGTCATAAGCTTCTCTCCTCCCTTCTGCCAGGTGCTCTTGCTCCCTATTCCAGATGGGGGGTAAAGAGGTAACATACCTTATCTTCCTTAGGTGACTTCCATCTCTCCTACCTGCTTTGGGGAAAGCCAAGTCACCCCTTCTTTTGAAGACTGGCTTCATTCACAGAATGTCTTTAAATCACAATGAAGCAGCGGGGCAAATCTGGGGTTGGAGTCCTCTTTGGAGCCTTCCCTCCAGCAGCCTCCTGATGCCTGGTTCAACAGGTTGACACATACTGTCGCACAAATACTTTGACACTGAAATAACCATGAAATCATGAAAAACCAGTTTAATCTCTTCTTGCTGTCTTGCTCATCTGGTTGTTTCTTTTGTGGTTAAAACAGAATGTCTGAGGCTAGAAAAGTTATGAAGAAGCGAGAGGTCTGTTTTGGCTCGTGGTTCTTGCCATGTGAGTGGCTACGCCTAGGGCAGGGCCAGTGTGCCTGAAAGCCAGAGAGACTGGGTTGTTATTGCTCATACAGCCTTGAGCAAATGTTCTAGAAGGAACTCCATAGTTTATTAAAAGCCAACATTTGTTCAGAGGTCAACATCTGTGGGGCCATGTGCTGTTATCTGACTTTGTGTCTACTAAAAGCTCTTCTTTCAAAGTCTGAAAGTGAAAAAGAAATGAGAGTTTGGGAATGCCATGCTCCAGGGAAGGGTAGCCTGGAGTTTTCTAGGACCCTGAAAATACGTTAGTCTGGAAAGATAAGCCTCCTTCTTATCAAGCTACTCATAAGTTGCAGTTGAATTGTATTACAAATGGGGGACAGTGTGTAGCTGTCATAGGTCTTCTGTGATCGACCAGCTCTAACTGTGACTTACCTGGTTCTGTTTCGTTAATGCTGATGGGGGAATATGCCCTGAGAATAGCCTCTGGCTAAAGTCTCCGATTCTCCTCTGGGAGTCTGCAGTTTGATTTGTTTAGGGTCAGCTGGACAGAGCATAGCATGCCCGCCTAGATCAAACTCTTGCTTCACACTTGTGAGCAGTAGCGGCCAACCAGGTGGCTAGTGGTGTGTGTGTGTGTGTGTGTGTGTGTGTGTGTGTGTGTGTAGTGAGTCACCAGTTTAAACAGATGGAGCACTCAGGATCTGAATGCGCAAATTCACACCCCTGGCTAATACTAAATGGCCCTGTGACTTTATCTGCTTGTTTCTGGACATGGATGACTTTTCTCTTGACCCCCAGGCATGATGTGGGCAACCGGGATGCAGATGGAGGAGGTTGTTGCTGATTTTAAGGTTCTATCTAGCATAGGTTGTTTGCTGTATTGGGTTATCAGCCGTTTTGGGGGGCCTGGCGGCATTCTAGGGACTCCATAGGAAGACTGGCAACTGCTGGTGCAGGAGCTTTATGGTCCATTTGGACACCTGTTGTGCGGTTAATGTCCGATAGGCACTACTCTATGCTGGAGTTCCAGGAGGCACACCACAGCCAACAAGCCTGTGTGGCCTTGACGAAGCCTGTGAACTTCCTTCTTTCCTCTTTGTTGATCCCATCACTATGGAATTCAAGGGTCTTTGGCTTATCACTGTTCCGAATTCTGCTAATGAGCCAGAGGACAGAATAGTCCAGGGGACACCCTGTCTCCTTCAAGTTGCTTGACTAGGGAGGACGCAGATAAAAACCAAGAGCAGGCTGAGAATGTCGGCCTTACACAGCAGTGAGTATCTCTCCCCTGGACTCACAGAGGTCCCATGTTCATTGCATCTTGCCGGATCATTTTGTTTAAACTTTTGTATATTGGGGAAAACTTTTGTTACAACTTCTATACTGTTCAGATGCCTTTAAGGAGCGGTACCCAGCAGCTTATGAAGCAGCTCCTGGCACCACACAAAAGCACGGTCTTCTGCTTAGGTGGATAACAGTGAGGATGGACAGACATTTCAGAGTAACCGTCTGAAATGGCGTTTACGTATGTTGGTAAGCACACTGACCAAAGCTCTCAACACTCACTAGTGTTCCCGGGAGACATTGCTTTGAGAATGTTAACGATGGGGACATTTCAAGTCAGTTCGAGATTTTTGGAAACTCACTATTCTGTTCATAAGAGAGCCAGAGGCCCTGGGGATATTGGCAGCGGTGGGGCATAGCCAGGATTTGTTGCGGGGCAGGGCTTACATGGAGGCGGGAATAGAGATGGCAGGTCTACATTGGTTAGTCTAGCTCATTAGAGCAAGGAACGCCACCTTCTCTCGTGACAGAGCAAAAGTCTCCTGCAGACCAGTTATAAGTAGCACTAATGACTCTGCTATATTTTAATATCTACTGCTAATATCTACATAGCCTGTCTGGCCTAAAGGGGGTGAAAGGAAGTAGAGGAAAAGGGACATCATAAGGTCTGTTGCTGGCAGCCCTACCACAAGGAATGTTTTCATTTAAAGTTCAGGGACCTCTTGACAAGAAGCAGAAGTCCATGTGGAGAGAGTACACCCTTGAACCTAACAGAGCAGGTTACCCAAAGCCCAGCAATTAATGGAGGAGGCTCGATGTGTGCAGAGATTTCACACACGTGACGTGAACGGCATTGCCGCATCATTGAATCGTTTCTATGTCATGTCCTTTTTAAGAAAAGGAAGTGCCCAACAAACCCATGCGTGTGCGCGTCCGAGCCTCAGATGACAGGCTGTCCGTCGCATGGAAGGCACCACGCCTGTCTGGAGCCAAGAGTCCACGCAGATCTCGGGGTTTTCTTCTGGGCTATGGGGAAAGTGGCCGGAAGATGAATTATGTCCCACTGACCAGAGATGAGAGGTCACATGAAATTAAAAAGCTCGGTGAGTTTGAAATTCATTTCAGTATTCAGAAGCTCGTTCAAGACAGGACACTGTCTTAGTTGTGGGGCACATCCCCTGCCATGATGATTGTCCAATGCTATGCTCTGTATTAGTTACTTTCCCCCTTGCTGTGACAACATGCCCTTCTAAGGCAGTTTTAGGGTTATTTTGGCTCAAATCTTAACAGAACAAGAAGCAGAGTGAACAGGAAGTAGAGGCCAGCTTCAAAACTTACGAGGCTTGCCTCTGGTGACACACTTCCTCCAGCAAACCTCACCCTGTGAAGGATCTGCCACCTCCCAAGACAGTGTCACCAGCTTGAGGCCAAGTGCCAAAACTCATAAGCCCATGGGGACAGTTCTCGCGCAAACCACAACACCTGTTTGTCACATCCTGCCATGCCCTCCATCATATCAACCTTTATTCAGTGGCAGGACCACACTTCTAAATTGCTTCTACACACAGATGCCTTGAGCTGGGACATTTTGCCAGCCATGCAGTGTGATAGGGAGGGAAAACACTGTCCTGTTTTCATCACTTTGTTCTTTGCAGCTTTTTCTTCAAACCCTGAGACCCTGAACCCCGAGTCCCATTGAGACTGGACACCAGGACAGCTGAGTGAAGCCTCTCAGGAGTCCTGGTGGGGACGTTTGCTGGGAACAGGAGATGTGGGTGGCCCATTTTAATAGGTCATAACCTTTATTAGCAAGCTAGACAGGGACACAAGCAATGTTCTGAGAAGATGCTGTGGCCCCTGAGGAAGTGACAACAGACCAGGCACTTTTGCCCTTTCTCCTGCCCCCTACCTACCTGGGCTCCTTTATATACCCTCCTTGGGGGAAGCCAAGTTACAGAGACACAAGGGTCCACAGTGACCCTGGCAGCATATCCGATTTGTGCTAGAATTCAAGTTGGAAAGCCCCTTGCCTTATGCTTTTAAACCAGTGATCAGTATCTTAGTCCCCATGATTCATGCTTCCTTTATTTCTTAATGGGCCAAGACGCAGGCAAGGGAGAGGCTATGGCTTCCCGGGCTCACTCAGAAGATTCTAGAAAGACACCTGGTCTTTTCACTCAAGTGTAGTCAGGTGCCTCTCAGGCTCTTGCAAACTTGACAGTGTGGACAGTGGAGGTGGAGGCTTGCTTCTCTCAGGGGCAGGGAGGCTGGAGGAGGAAGGTGGCAGTGTTGGGGACAGTGACTGGGGTAGGAAGGAACAAAAGGTCTGCGGAGTGCAAACGTGTGACACGGGGAAGGGGCATGGCGTGTCTTGCTCGGCGCCTCTGTCCTAAAGGGTAAGTTCTCTTCCAAGATAGGTAGGGAGCATGCCGATGATAGGCAGAGGGAGTGAAGTCAGGGGTGTAGAGGAGAGAGGCTCACAGCCAGGCCACCATGCACAATGATTTGTGCTCAGGGAACATCCCTGGGTGAGAGCTACTTCCTGGACACAGAGTTCTGGGAAGAATGTCTCTGGCCTGCACGGCTGCTTTGCTTTGAGAGCTCATCTGCTAAGGACATAAGTATAGATCCTTAGGGAGCCTAAGAAGACAGTCTGCTCGTCCCCAGGACCCCAAGTCCTGGCGGCGTGAACAGCTCAGATTTGAACTGATGGTGAACCTGGGCAGATGGCTGTTCTCCTCCCTCTGAAGCATCCCAGAAGCCTCTGCTTTATCAGATGCGGTGTTCAGCCTCCTGCTAGATGCTCCAGGAGAGTGTGTATAAATCTTGTCATTGGGTGCTCCCAGCAGGAGACAACTGTGAGGTATTCTTTGTGGCCACATGGTCCTCACAGAGAGGCACAAGCCCTTCTGAGCCACGCAGAACCTCTGAGCCATCTCAAAGCCCCGGCTCCAGCAAAAAGACACCGACCAGCTCTCTCCTCCCACACCCTGAAGAATTCCGAGAGAGCCGAGGAAGCAGGAGAAACCAGGCTGGGCGAGCTCCGTGAAGAACAGATGTAGAAAAAGAGATTCGGTGTGAAACCACAGAACAATCTGGAATCACTCTCAGTCCTTTGATCCTGAGCTGTCCCTTTGCTGCTGGAGGGTTTCGTAATGTGTGTCCTTCAGTTCTGGCTTGACGATATGGACAAAACTCTACCCAGCTATCCAGCCAAGAAGGAGAGACACTCTGCACGCCCAGTACTGTGGGAGAGTGTTGTTCCCATGGAGCGTTTTATGTGAATACGTGTCTCACTCCCATCAGACTCTTCGACGTAATTTGGCATCACCCTGTCCTTAACGGCTGTTCCTAGTAGTATTTCTTCTCTTCAGTGCTGTACCTCTGCTCACCCAAAGATGATATGAACCTGTCCTTTTGCTGCCTCAACTTGAGCAAATTTGGACCTAAGGTAGATGTGAGCTCCAAGCCCAGTGTCATCTCACAGGTTAGGCCCCTCTCAGGGTTCTACAATGTGTTAGCTTTTGAAGCATCCTCTCATCAACAGATTGAGCTTCTCACGGTGGGTTCCTGCGAAGAGAAGACCCGAACAGAAGGGTGGGGGTGAGGGTGAAGTGAATTCTCCACGGTCTGCCATGCCCATCTTTGTGATTGATTCTGCTCAGCACCTTGACACAGTTCACCACAGAGATGCCATCGGCCACCGGGCATCACAGGAAGTGGACACACACTGAGGAACTTTAGAGACTGGCATGAAGTCGCATCAGCAAAGCATCTCACCCTTAGGCAATCATTAGAAACATTTTACCGGTGGTCTTCTGTGACAGTCAACAGACCCCAAATGGGAGGGGGTGGAGAGGCCTCAGGACCACAGAAGGGAGAGGGTCACAATATCAGGCCCTAGGTAGGAGCAGTAAATGATGGAAGATAAGCAGGTCTGAAGACCTTCAGGAAGATGCCAGATGGGAGACACTTGGGAAGTGGAAGGTGATATTCTGCTCTCATACAACAGAGGCTGAGAAATAAGCCAGCCAAGGATTGCATTGTGGGGTGAATGTGGGGTACCCTGGGGTCACCGGGTAGTGATGCTGATGTTGGTTTGGAGGTAGCATTTCCACCCAGTTTTCAATAACCAAGGCACAGAGAGAAGTGCACATCTGGGGCTGGGTACTTGCTGCTGTGTCTCTGTGACAGTTGCTCTGGGCCTGCTCCTACCGCAGCTGAAGTTAATAAGTCATATAGAGCTGGTTGGAAGACCCAACTACTCTGTAACTTTGGCTGTCACCTTGCCCCTCTGCTCCTGTCCTTTCCCATGAAATAAAGACAGTGACAGGGGCCTCTTTGCAGGCATGATGAGGACTGAATGCAGATAGTGAAATGTTTAGCATAGCTGGGGCAGGGGCAGCGGAGGGAATGGGCTGTTAAGGCAGACAGGGTCCCAAGGAATGGGGGCACTGTCCCATGTCCTGCTCTTTGGTCCACAGCCTCTGAGTCGGTGTATGTGGTCTCTCTGCAGTCCACCAACTCCCAGGGGCAGAGTCAGCCCGTCTATAGGGCTGCCCTCACAAAACGCAAGAATTCAGGTATGTTTCCAAGGATGCAATTGGCGAAACCGTAGTCTGGTGTGAATGCTGTTTTCCACCTGGTGCTGGCTGTGATGGGGTGATGGGATTGGTGGGTTTCAAGGGGAACGAAGGGATCTATAGAGCAGACTGTCAGAGGAACGAACGTGTTCCTGTCATGTGTAGAGGCAGGAGAAATCTTCTGATAAAGCCTGCTTCCTAGCACAGTCGCGTTGCGGTGCAAGAGGGAATGAGGCACCATTCCATGGAAGGACACAGCCTAGTCCTGCTCTTAATTGTCCCTAGTGAGACTCTGTCCTGGGGCTGCATGGAGGCACACACACACCGAATTTCCTGCAGTGTTTTCTACTAAGGTGGAGCAACCCCTTTTCCTCTTCTGCAGCGTGATTGGTTAGGGCAGCTTTTATAGTGAACTACAGACTTCCCAGACAACAGTTAGGAAAAGCAAGAGTGGAGACTTTCCCGTCTCAGTTAAGGTTTCTATTGTGGTGTAGAGACACCATGAGCACAGGGGTGGAGACCTTGGGGTTCAGAGTCTCAGTCCATTGCCATCATGGTGTGATGCGGTGCTGGAGAACAGCTGGAGTCCCGCATCTTCCCATCAACGGGAAGGAGACTGTGTGTGTGTCACACTGAGGGAAGCTTGAGCTAAGAGACCTCAAGTGCCCACCCCCACAGTGACTCACTTCCTCCAACAAGGCCACACCTACTTCAACGGGGGCCACACCTCCTAATAGTACCACTCTCTATGGGGGCCATTTTCTTTCAAACCATCACATCCCTCAGCTTTCTGTTCATCTCATTTTACCTAAATGATGTATGAGGAACTGAAGGTTAGGCGGGGCTTGGCCAGAGGAAGCCAGTGCAGAGCCTATGGTAAAAGGAGCCTTTTTGTGTGCCCACTCTCATTTCAGAAGACAGTGAGCTGGATCTACCAGAAGATATCAGTGTCCGGGTCATGTCATCCCAGTCTGTGCTCGTAGCCTGGGTGGATCCTCTTGTGGAAAAGCAGAAGAGAGTGGTTGCATCCAGGTACACATGCTTATTTCTTATCTTTATGTGCGAGAAATACAGCTTCTCTGGCCTTTGAATGAATTCAGTAATTTTCTTTTCAAGCTTTGTAAAGATGTATTTATTTTACTTTTTTTTTTGTCCATGGATGTTCTGGTTGTGTCTGTGTGTATGTGTGCCATGCGTGCATGATTGGTGCCCACAGAGGTAGAAGAGGGCATCAAATATTCTGGGACCGGAGTTGTAGATGGCTGTGAGCCACCATGCAGGTACTGGGAACCAAACTCTATCCCATAGAAGAGCCCATTGACCCATCTCTCTGGCCTGATTTTATTTCCTTCCCTGCGTGGGTGATGATCCCTCTTTTGCTGTTGAATGGTCCAGGACTCTGTGGCAATCTATTTCCTGCAAATAGGGGAGAATTCACATCTCACAGGCTCAAATTCACATCTCACGGGCTCCATTTTTGTCTTATATGTGGAGATTTCCTATGTTTGTTGTTCCTCTGCCTTAGTTTCCCTCTGTGCGGTGTTCACCGTGGGAGGAGTCTTCTTAAAGAATCAAGGCAGGATGGGTTTTTATGTAGAGTGATAGATGTTTGTCTAATACTAACACATGATACCTCAGTAAACATTTTTTGATCTCTGAAGTGTTTCATGATCTGCTTGTTGTATGTAACAAAGAGATCCTCTTCTCTTAGCTTATGACGTTCTGCAGCTCTGTACAGATGTTGTACACATCTGTAGTAGCAACAGACAAACACAATCTTATCAAGTTAGGACAGTCTTTATGTGAGACTTATGGTTTGCCACGTTGCAGAGAAACCCTCTGTATATGGATAAAAGATTTTTTTTTCTGTGTTCCAAGACTTGATAGTTTATACAACCAAGAAGAAGACAAAGGTTATGGTCTGGTTATTATGTACTGAGTTCTGACCCTACCTACAGCAGGAAAGTGGGACTGAATTTGAAATAAAAGAAACAATGCTCAGATTGTGTGTATACGCTGCGATCCATAGTAGGTACAGGACGGCCTTGACTGCTGGTAGAATGACACATTTCTGTTGCGGGACTCAGAAGAGCCATGGCATTTGTGTATCCATATACTCTCCCCCAACAGGAAGTGCTAATGATTACCTCTGGGCTATGGTTCCCAACATCTTGCTGAAAACCAGAGGAAGCTAGACTCTCCTTAGAAGGACTGCTGTGTTCATTGTTGTGACATGTCTCCTGCAGGTGCCTTCTTTTGCCTGTCTTCTTGCTTTGCTGCCCTTGGGAGTGTCGTGGATGTCTGCTGTGTGGGGCTTTTGAGAATAAGTATGAAATGAGACCTTTTCTGTGCTCATGTATGTGTGTGTGTGTGTGTGTGTGTGTGTGTGTGTGTGTGTGTGTGTGTGTGTGTGTGTGCTACCCAGAGTCAGTTCTGGTTCTTGGGATTGTCACATTCTTCCGCCCATATGCACACACATCGCTGAAAATTAGTTGCTCATAAATTCTGCCTGCCTAACTTCATCCCTTGCTTTTGTCTTCTCTGTTTGATCTTTGGAATGCTGGGACATTTTTAGTCTTGGACAACAATGCAATACATTTCTCGGTCTGACTTATGCACTTTCCATGGATCCCACCATGGAATGTGGGATGAGTCAATGACAGTTGAAAGTTTATATTTTTCTCCTCATATCTCCCTGCTTACTCTCAAAAGCCACTAGGGAGAAACAAACAGGACGGAGACTAGAACTCATTTCCAAGCCTCTGGGCCCCTGTGTGACTGTTGAGTTCTTGTCTTGTAGACAGTATACTGTGCGCTACCGAGAGAAGGGGGAGTCGGCCAGATGGGATTACAAGCACGTGTCTAACAGGCGTGTACTGGTAGACAGCCTGCTCCCAGACACAGTGTATGAATTTGCAGTCCGGATTTCCCAGGGTGAGCGAGATGGCAAGTGGAGTGCATCCATCTTCCAGAGAACACCGGAATCTGGTTTGTATCTGAAATAGCCTTGGCGTTTCGACTGAGGGTCACTCCTGAACTGAGACCTAGCACTACTGTTCAAGAAGTCAGTGGTGACACAGGGGGGCATTGGCAGTTTTTAAAGTCTCACTAACTATACATCTTCCTAGTAGAGTTTGTATGTATAGTTAGAATTAGAGTTTAGGTTTAGAACTATGAGAGAGAGAGAGAGAAAGAGAGAGGGGGGAGGGAGGGAGGGAGGGAGAGAGAGTGAGTGAGTTTGGGTTTAGAACTATTAAATTAGAGAGAGAAATGACAGAGGGTAAGGAGCAATTTTGTTGGGTCCATGCTTTGTATTCTGATAGCTGATTTCCACCAAAATGTTCTTCTGGCGTGTTGAAACTACCAAGCTACCAGTATGTAGCGTGTATAAGTTGCTATTGTAGCCACGGATGCCCCTGGGTGGCACAGCTTTTGTTGTGTGATCTTCCCGAGACTGGGGTTATATCTGAGTTTGGGGGAAAATCTTTTCTATAGCAAAGGCTGTAATTCAACAACATCTTTAAGGTTGTTCTAGGCTGGATATGGTGGCGTGGATTTTATCCTAGCACTTGGGACACAGAAGCAGGTGGTTCTATGTGAATCCAAGGCTAGCCTGGTCTACATTATAAGTTCCAGGCCAGCCAGGACAACATACTGAGTTCTTGTCAGGAAAAAAAAAAAAGTTGTACCAAAAGGATGCTGCAGATTTTGAGCTTCTAATATTGTAATATTGGTCCAAAAGAGAAAACGGGAATATTCCTAAAAGCCTGTTTCTAAATGTGTCTAAATTCACCACATGAGTTGGTGGAAGTGACACTAAGTCACTTTATGAAACGCTAGTGCAGAACCACCTCCTGTGTGTCACCAGTGCGAGCACATTATCTCTTTAGTAGCATGTGAGGGGCCTGTCTCTACTTCTACTCAGAAGGTTCATGAGAGCCTTGTGAAATGTTCGCTCCCCTGTCATCGTCTCCTAGCTCCCACCACAGCGCCTGAGAACCTGAACGTTTGGCCAGTCAGTGGCAAGCCCACTGCTGTCACTGTGTCCTGGGATGCACTGCCAGAGACCGAGGGGAAGGTGAAAGGTAGGCGCCTCCTCATTGTCTCTGAGTGGCCTTTCTCAGCAATGCTCCCTTGGTGCCTAGTGTAATGAGGGGGGACTTGAGGTGTTTGTTGTCATCTGCCAGTCATTCTTCTCACATCCTGTTGGCAGGCACTTCAGGGTAGCGCATGACCTGCTCTCATAACCTTTACACCCTGTGCTAAATCTGGAGTTTCCCGTCGTGCCCGAGAGACCCTGAAAAGAGGGGTCTGCCAGAACCATAAAGATCTTTAATGGAGACCACAAACACTTTTAATGGGGCTGAAAACCTCATGTCATGATTGCTCCTTAAATTTCAGTCTGTATTGACTTATTTGGGTCAAGGGAGGGATTTTAAATAAAATAGAGAAAAAGATTATCGGAGCTTTAAAATAATAAAAAGTGGAATGAAATATGTACAGCTGGTGGAGTTGTAAAGTAGTCTGTTGGGATGGTTAAGAAAACACAGACATCTTCTCATTTCAGTGTAAAAGTTTCTCAGACATTTTAAGGACTCACATTGGATCCTGCCTGGCTTTGCTGATGAGTGTAGCCTCGTGGTGGGAAAGATAGAGTCGTTATTTAGTGAAAGGAATCTTCTCTGTCATTACTAGATGGCTTAGTTAGGGCTTCTGCTGCTGTGAAGAGGCATCACGACCTCGGCAACTCTTACAAAGGAAACATTTAATTGGGGTGGCTTACACTTTCAGAGGGGCACCCCATTATCATCATGGCGGGACATGGCAGCACACAGGCTGACAAGGAGCTGAGGGTTCTACATCTTGTGCAGGCAACAGGAAGTGAGCTGAGACACTGGACGACATCTGGGGTGTAGAAGATCTCAAAGCCTGCCACCACAGAGACACGCTTCTTCCAACACAGCCACACCTACTCCTCCAAAGCCATGCCTCCTGATAGTGCCACTCCCTATGAGATTATGGGAGCCAATTACATTCAAACTACCATGTTAGGTTTGGGAGAGGAAAATTTAGTTCTGATACACCCAAAAGCTCTGAACAGTTTGTTCAGGCTTGGAGGAACACAGAAAACTATGACTAGTCTCCTTTGAGAATTTCCTGATGGAAACTATTAAACGGTTCGTCCTCCCCCTCCCCCATTCACCCATAAGATGGCTCGGCTCACAATCAGTGAATCTTTTCATAGGACAATGGGGCAGGATGTTTTCTATACTTACTTCCTTTTCACTTTTTAGAAAGAGCGAATTTGCATTCTTCTTTTAGCTTGGCCACATCCCCCACAGAGACAAATGAAGAGAACATTTATTTAGCTGGTCCCTTTGAGTTGCGATTTTTATAAAGTCAGAAACACTGACTCACTGTGTGTAAGGGCTGCAGTGCTGAATAGGTCTCTCAAAAGGAAGTCAAGACACCTTGCAGCTGGTCAGATGTTCAGCTTTGGACAACAGTAGTGGATTTATTTTCTTTCATTACCCTGACTCATTCTTTTTCTATCTCACGCCTTAGTGTGTATCACAGCTACTGGCAAAGAAAGCCACCTGCCACCAGCCAAATCTTGTCAAAAATGATAGCTACCGAGTTCCTAAAGATGGAAGATTTATGTATCTTAACCCCGCTTTAGTTTCAGTATGGGTATAATTGTGAGATTAAAATTCATAATTAATGGGGAGCATTTTCTGTGTCTGGGAAACATAAAACATAGTAAGTTAAGCATTTTTCTAGATTAGCTTAATCCACTAATGAATCATAATTATATAGTTTTGTAGCATGGGGGCTCTCTAACTAGTTCTATGAGAAAAGACAGATAGTGCAAAGACATTTCTGGTTGAAGTTTCATGCCAAATATGGCATATTTTTTTCCAAGTTAATATACATACTCAAAGTCACTCCATTTGGTAAATGAAATTTGTTGTGAGCAGCTACTCAGAATCAGTGTCTGGGAGTCAGCACTGTTGGGGCCCCTTGGTTTCTTACATTGAGGTATGCTAATATAAAGTTTGTAAATAGACAGAACCCCCTAAACAATATATATATATATACATATATATATATATTAAATGGTTTATATAATTGCTAACTTCCCCCACCCTGTGTGCTTCATTAAGTAGCAAGTTGCCTGCTGGTAACTTCCAAGGGCTCTAATGAGTGTGAGTTTTCCTTGCACACCATTCTTCTGCCGCAACTGCTGATGAGGTGTGCAATGCCAGGGTGTTAGCTTCGGCAATGCGTGTTCTAATCCGTTCTACCCACACAGTCTGCTGGATACAGGACTGTTTTCATTTTTTCTCCTTCCAACTCTCTGCCAAACCATTCCAGAATACATTCTTTCATATGCCCCGGCCCTGAAGCCATTTGGAGCAAAGTCCCTCACCTTCTCTGGACGCACCACTTCTGCCATGGTGGACGGCCTGCAGCCCGGGGAGCGTTATCTGTTCAAAATCCGGGCCACAAACAGGAGAGGCCCGGGGCCACACTCCAAAGCCTTCATTGTCACTGTACCGACAAGTAAGCATGGTGTATTGGTGCTTTTCCTCTCTTTTCATGCCTTTAGGTTTAGAGACATTCAGTTGACGGTTTTTCAGGGTTGTCTGTCTGCACAGCTGTTTCTAAAACATTTTCTGGTCCCCCTTGGAATCAATCTTTCCAAAGGCTAAAATGTTACTACTGATATTAATAATTTGTCTACATTGTTATCAATATGTTAATCATATGATTGCTTTACAATTAGTGTTTCATTTGGGGCTTATATTGGGAGGGAGAGAACATGTTAGTTAGCTTAATTTGGCATTTTAATTGTTAGCCCTCTGTTGCAAGGATTAAACCGTTCCCTCTGTCCTTTTACTGGGGTAGAGCATTTCTCAGAAGACTTTCAATTGCCTTGCTCGTCTGATCAGTATTAAAACCAACAAGTTCACAGAGACCCAGAGATGGGGTGGGCTGTTTGTGGCCCATGCTTTCTTTGTTGCTTCTTGACGTTTATTCTGGACATGTACAGCTCTCTCTACTGTACACCATGAAGGCCCACAGTCTCAAGCTGGGAGACACTGAAAAAGATATTTGTCCCCTCTAGGTCCCCCTAACGCTACATAAATTCCTTTCCAATACAATCCCTTCCCTTCTTCTGTCAACACAGAATGAATCACAGCATATGTTTAAGAGACTATTTTGCCTTATAAGTTTAAGCCTTATTTGGGGGGATACAACTTACCCCTTATGAAAAAAACTTTAAGTCAGAGAAAGGAAGCAAGGGAACGTGTGCTGGGGGGGGGGAAGCAGGGCTCCCTTGTGATGCTTTGGCATGTACAAGCTTAGTGCTCACTGCACGCGCTTGCAAATTGCATCCCACTGTAAGTCTGAGTGTAGGTCACTTGACCTTAAGAACAGCCACACTGCATTGGTAACGTACAGATGATTCGCTTAAGAAAGTCCCACTTAAGACCTTGCACTTACAAAAAACATCGACTCGAAGTCATCCCTGAGAATTTTGGGGTGCGTTCTAACACTCGCAATCATTCCAACTCTGCAGACATTCAAGTCCTTTTTGTGGAAAAGAAGCGTTCGCGTCGAACACGCACACATAGATCACCCCTCGCTGACACGCCAGTATAGTGAAAATGCTGTGCGAGCACACGCTATTTAGGACAAAATGAGTCTACACATGGTCAGCACAGACACATTTTTTTCCCTCAACCGTTTTTTTGAGGCAAGATTGGCCAAATCTGAGGCTGCAGGCTGCGTGGATATAGTCAGCACAGGGCTGACTATACATCTAAGCACTCACTCCAGAATTTCTTCAAATGATTAACCGTGGCATGCCGGATTCAGTCCACACATGGGTCCTAGAACTCTGCTGTGCAAAGTAAAATAGAACAACAACAAAAAACAATGCTATAGCTGGGGGTGGGCATGGTTAGTGCTCTAAAGGGTTAGTTGCAGTAAAACATTTGAAACTCCTCCACACGGGATGGTGCTGACTCCTAAACCTCCTGACTCCCACCTTTAAAAATCTGTTCCAGCCAGTTCCACAGAGGCCAGCGCGCACGCGCACCAGGATAGGGGAAACAGCAGGAAACCCGAGAGACCTCAGCCTTCATCCCCTGCTCCCAAAGCCGCAACTTCTTCAGAACACACTTCCCCAGCCAAAAATGCCAAGGAGATCCTCCTTGACTTAAAGAACAAAATCCTGGCTAATGGCGGGCCGCCCAGGAGAACCCAGCTTCACTCTAAAATGGGAGCTCTGGATCCGCAGGCCACGGAAGACACTGGTGAGGAGGAAATGGATTCTCTTGAAGATCCTCGGCCATCACGGTCGGAGACGCTAGACCAAAGGCGGCCCCTGAGGATACCAAGTAGATCTGGTCATTGGGTTCCAGCTCCCGGCAGGACTACAGCAAGGGCTGGCCTGCCAGTGCTGTCCCGCAAGGAAGGGATGGATAGGCGTGGCCCCTCACTGGCTCCGCACCCTCATCCAGGGACTGAGCCTTCAGCGACCGCCTCTTCCACCCATCCCATCACAGACAACGATTCTGTGAGCCAAAATGAGGATGATCAAGAAGGCTCCCCGGATCCTAAAGCTGCTTTTTCCCAGTCACCTAAAAATCCAGTCGGGTCCAAGCCCACCCGGACCCCTAGCCGCCATGTGGCTTCTAACATGCTCCCAGGTGCAAAAGCAGAGTCGTCTGCATCGCAGAGTTCCCATTCCTCCACCAGCGAGGAAGATTCTAGCGCTGCAGCCCAACAGACCCGCCCCGCCTTGGGACACTTGAGCTTGACACGGAATAAGCCTTTCGCTGCCCACAGCAGAACTCCAAACAGATTCTCCAGATTCCGGGGACTACGGCTGCATCCCTCTGTCTCTCCTCAGTCTACTGCAGCTTCCAAAGTCCTCACCAGAGCTCCTTCACAGCCGGCACCCCACACCAGGTCTGGCTCCGATGTCTACGGAGATGGCGAGGACGAGGAGCCGCTTTCAGCCTCTGTGGTCAGCGACCGTACACCTTCCTCCTCCAGGCACCCGGCCTCTGTGGGCTGGGACGCCCTAAGAAGAGGTCCCCAGAGAGGAGCCAGCTCGTACAGAAAGGAACCCATCCCAGAAAACCCCAAAACTGCTGGAGCAGATTTATATCCTGGGGACTTGCAACAGAGTACCCACGAGGATGCTCACCGAACACCGCCAGGGTCTACCAGCCGCCACTTGTCCCCTGCTCGGCTTCCAGCATCGAGATCGCAGCCCTACCCCGGGTCCACTGTTCCCAGGAGACTGGCACCTGGCCGCAGCTCAGAGGTTTCCAGTTCTCAGAGTAAGGATAATGACAGGCCACTTTCTCAACCCAAGCTGTTGCGTGAACTCCCACACACACTCAACTCCCGTGGGATGCTGCCCTCGGCTTCCCAGAGTCAGGATGAGGATTCCCAAAGCAGCTATGAGGACAACAGCACTGAAATCGAGGCCCCGGATTCCCGGGCTCTCCCTCACTCAGCTCGCAAGGACGCCACCCCTTCCACTTTCAGACATGGGCAGGCGGGATCCCAGCCGGGGACCAGTGACAGCAGCCCTCAACCCAGCCATGTGAGACCCAGCCGGCCTGGCAGCCCCTTTCACCGGGCCCAGGTTTCCAGCAGGGCTGGGGGCCAGGCTACACCAGTGAAGAAGATCTCGCCTTCTAAGGGCCCCCTACTGCCTGAATCTCAGCAATCAGTCTTCACCGAGGAGGAAGAGGAGGAGGAAGAGGAAGGAATTGTAAAAGGCAAGGAAGACTCTCTGACTACCTCAGTTTCAAAGTGGCCGTCCTTCTCCCCCCAGAGGAGTAACAAGTATGCGGACAGAAACCTTGACAAGGACAGGGCTGCCACTCTGCTGGCTCCCCAAGGAGGGAGCCTTGTGCAGGCAGAGAACACGGCTCCTGGAAGGCGACCCCCAGGCAGTCCCTCAGTAACCGCACACCCACCTCCCCGGTACCAGCCTCGAAACCCTGCCACTGCGAGTCCCTCGGCCAGCAGCCACTCCTGGCCAAGGTATACCACCCGCGCCCCTCCCAGCTACTCCTCCACGACGCCCATGCTTTCCTTGCGCCAGAGGATGCAGCGAAGATTCCGGACCCCGGTCTCTCGCCAGCCCCCCTCGAGGCCCGTGCTGGCACAAGGTAACTTGATCTGAGCTGAAGCCTCGGAACCTTTTCTATTTCTCTCTAAAAATGCCTAGTAGTTGAAAGTGGGGTTTCTGTTCGTTTGTTTTAACGCTTATTTTTTTTATTACTGAGCATCCACAGTAACCAAGCCGGTATCACCCCCACTTCTTCGCTCAGTTGTGTGTTGGGGGCGGGGATTGGTTTGCACTGTGGCCTCTGCTTTTAGATGGGTTTGACCCTCAGAGACCAGAACTGCTGGCTTGAAGTCACTTTACCCGGAGAGGTCTGGGCTGCAGTTGGGCTACTGACATGAAGCCTGGCATCCTGTCCCCCTCCAAACTTCCCCTTCATCTGTGAAAATGTGTCATAGCCAGATGTTATTTTCAGTTATTCACTTGGTAGAACAAATTAATAACACATGAACACATATATAAATGCATATATACGTGTGTATATATGTGTATGTGTGCATGTCTTTGTATGTGTGCTTATATGTATATATGGATGTTTGTGTATTTGTGTATGTGTGTATGTGTGTGTGTGTGTTTGTATTTGTGTATGTGTGTGTTTGTATGCATATGTGTCTTTGTGTGTATGTGTGTGTGTGTGTGTGTGTGTGTGTACTGGCTTGTTCCATACTTATCCTTTGCATATAGAACTCAACCAAATAAACCCTAGCTCAATTTCAAATGTCTTATGTAGGAATTGTTTAGACATATCTTTCACCAAACGCTACCTACAACTTGAAGAAAGCATATGGTAAAGTTGTCGTAGAGTTGGGTCAGGCTAACAAATGCCCTGAATTCTGTAACAGGCAATGGAACGTAGACAGCTATTAATTAGGGTCTGTGTAACTGGCAGGGCAGAGTCCAAGGCATTTTTGATAAATTTGTATCCGGCTAAGCCTTGTGCTTCTCTCACTTATAACTGGTGTTTCTTAGAACATCTTCAGCAAATGTGTTAGAATGTGGTGGTATTGTTTACTGATTCATTAATGCATTCATTTGAGACGGTGCCTCGCTCTGTAGTCCAGACTGGCCTGGCACTTACTGAATAGTTGCAGTTGACTTCACACTTACAGCATTTCTCTTGTTTTAACCCCTCGAGGGCTGAGCTTGCAGCCAAGAGTCTCCATACCTGGCAGCATGCTAATTTGCTTGATGCATTGTCCCATGTGGAGATAGTTTTTCTACTGTGACTGTTTCAAGTGACAATCACATTAATAGATGTAGACTTTACCAATGCCTTGCATGTACCAGGTCTCAGTGCAATAGGGCATGCTTGCTGTACAAAGGAAGGCATGGACTGAGTCTGACCAGCAGTGTGTCAGAAGCCATGACACCTCTCCTGAAGTCAGGCTGGGCCACAGAGGCTCCCAGCTGAATAAAGCCACCTGTCCCCTAGAGCTGGTTGAAAACAACTCAGTAAACACTCTTAAGCTGTACTGAGGAGGCCAGCATGTGGGGACAGCACCGCATGAGAGCTGAGACTGGGACAGGAGTCAGCTGGAAATAGCTGTCCTGTTTGATGGCATTTAACTCTTTAGACAGCCTCTCCATTATCCCCACGCCGTCCTGTTCTCCCAGTGAAAACGGAACTAGACTACTAAGCTAATTCTGAGACCCATTCTCAGTCCCCAGCATCAACAGGGTGTCGCTTGACTGTCCCGAAGCCGACATCTTATTAGCTAATACATAGATGCTATCGGTTGAAATTCTATTTTGTATTTGTTGGAGGCAAAGTGTGTGCATTTACAGTTTGACGAAGTCAGTGGTCTAGGAAGGCTGAATTTTCTAGGAACTTTTTTTTTTCTTTTCCCTGCTGTGTAGGTTACAAAGGGAGACCTAATGTAGAAGAGAACATACCCCCTGGTAGTATTGGAAAACCGAACGGACAGAGAATCATCAATGGTCCTCAAGGAACAAAGTGGGTAAGGTAACTTCTTTACACATACAAGGTGTTCCCACGCTGTCAGGGAGAGAAACCATGATACTGTGTGCCAGTAACCCAAGCGGTCTCCCCGCCCTTCCCCTCCCCGCCCCTCCCCGCCTCTCCCTGCCCCTCCCCGCCTCTCCCCGCCCCTCCCCGCCTCTCCCCGCCACGCCCCGCCTCTCCCCACCTCTCCCCGCCCCTCCCCGCCTCTCCCTGCCCCTTCCCAGCCCTCCCCGCCCTCCCCTCCCCTCTCCTCATCTCTCTTCCTCTTCCCTTCCCTTCCCCCCTTCCACTCCCTTCTCCCTCCCCTTGCCTCTCCTCTCTTCTCCCCCCTCTCCTCTCCTTCCATCCCCTCCCCTCTCCTTCTCTCCCATCTCTTACCCTCTCTTACTGAATAAATTATTAGTGTACTCCAGCGGGCCTCAAACGTGATGTTGTCCTGCTTCATAGCCTCTCTTGCACTGGGATTGTAGAGGTGCCCCATCCTGTCTACCTAAGAATTTAACAGCTTAAGAAAAAGGAAGAGTCAAATGTTTCTGCTCGGTAAACTGAGGCTATGTCTCATGTTTAGCAAATATGATAGGCACTCCACAACAGAAACTATCTGTTTTTCCTTTTTCGCCTTTAGTTCCTGTTGTAGAGTCTTGCTTTGTGGGGATTTCCATTCTTCTTGATTCACAGGAAGATTAGAGAAATCCGTGGCTCCACCTCAGCAGTCAGCAGTCTAAGAATGGCTTTTCCAATGTTCCTCCCTGTGTTTCATTCTTATTTTTAGCTCCGTGTATAATTAGATATTGCATATATTTTGTTAGTTGTCTCAAATCCTCTGTAAAAGAAATACTAAATCCAAACAAAAACTCTAAACCAAGAAGATAGTTTTATCAGCGAATCCCTTGGATCTGATCTTTGTCTGACTGAAGATGAAAATATGTCATAGTGCTTTTTGTTTAGACAAATGTGCTAAACTCATGCTTGGAGCTAAGATAAATGTTTAGGGGATTTTTGTGGGTTGAGTGCAGTGAATAGAAAACAGTATTCAGGGCCTGAAAATATTCTTTGAAAGAATAGAAAAGAAAATCTTACCGTGGAATTACCAGTCCTTACAATGAAAAGGTTTAAAATGACATCCTGAAGGTCTCTGAAAAGTTTCATCAGAGAGCATCTAAAGATGAGAGCCATGGCAATCAGGACAGAATTGCTTTACAAATGAACTGAAAAGGTCTTGACACTACATTCCATCCTAGCCACGGCTGAGAGGCCATCAGAGCTGACTTTGAAAGTAGGATCTACAATAAACATCTCATTTTTGCTGTCAAGACAGGACATTTCTTGCATCGTGGTTACATAGTGATGGGTTTCAGATGCTCCCCAGCATGGGATCACTGTGGCCCTGTCAGGCCATGATGCCTCTGATGAGCCACTAAGAGATGAGGATGCTGCTGGTCCAGCAGGACCATACTTAAGGCACTGTTAGGGAAGAACATGACCTTCTTCCTCAGAGGAAAAAAAATAATACATTTTCAAAGCTTTATCATTTCTTAGAAAAAGAAATTTCTGAGTTTATTCTATATTTTACAATATTTCTATAGATGAAAATTTTTAAAATTCAATAACCAAAATTTTACCTTTTTTTTTTTTTAAACAAAGTAGCACAATGAAAACATTTCATGCTTAAGCATCTGGTGATATCTATTCATTAAATCATTAAATACAAGAAATACAAGGAAAAGGAAACAAACATTCTTTACTCCAAACTGCTTCTCAGAGGTGTCCCCTTGGGGACAAGTTGGTGGACATTCTTCCTGAACACGAGTCTTTGCCATTTCCAAGCTCATGTATAAAGTGCGTTGGTTTCTTTGCAGAGTAATCAGTCCTGTGTCCTGGGTGTGCATAAAGTTAGGTCAGTACATACAGATTCACACATCCCGCTACTAGATGCTGATGGGCCTTTATTTATTCAAGCTTTTCCATCAGTTGGTGAATCCTGGGGTTTGTTCCTATTTATGATGGTTAAAAACAGATGGAATGTCTTTTGCAATATTTGGTGTCATATAGGCAAGCAGTGACACAAGGCAAGAAATGCAATGCGAGATATAATTGCACCTGATTTTGCAAACCTTGCAGACGATAGTGACAAGAGTACCCGCCTCTCACTTCCCTTTTCCTACTGTGGATGGATGGTAACATGTCTGTACACATGGGTGGAGATGTGAGCAATTGGGGGTCCCCAGTACCTCCTTCCACCTGTGTTGTCTTGGTTTAGGTTGTGGACCTGGATCGGGGGTTGGTCTTCAATGCCGAAGGAAGATATCTCCAAGACTCACGTGGCAATCCTCTCCGGGTGAGACTCGGGGGAGATGGTCGCACCATTGTGGGTGAGTGAGACTAACTCCTAGGGACAAAAGCTGAGGGGCTGTGGAATAGCGTCGGTCTTCACCACACCCCTTGTTTACAATGGTTGTCCATGGTCTTATCTCTCTTACCTGTATGGGAAAAAGGTCCCCAAATGGGGCCATAACACAGCATTTCCCCCTGGTTTAGTTGCCCTGTTTCTTCAGACGCCCCCTCTCGAAATGTCCTCTAGTTTGGTTTTGAACTTAGCCATTTAGAGCTCAGGTCAGAAAAGTACAGCCCACAGGCCAACCCCTGTACAGCCCGATTTGGAAGGCCGAGAGAGCAGTTCTTACATTTTACAATGATTCTTCCCCCTTGCCCCAAAAGAAGGATGTCTTGTGACATACGGTGAAACGATTTGAAATTATATAAATTCACATTTCGGTGTCCACTCATTTATGCATCATCTACCTAGTCACTTGTGTATTATTTATGCATTATATGTTGTGTGTTTCAAGCTATTTAGTTGAATAGCTCCATCTGACCTGTAAAGCTTAAAACACTCACTCTCTGGGCGTTAGTGGAAATGTTAGTGCTCCCTGGCCCAACCTGACAGGCTTCTCTGATAGTGGTGCACACTACCGTGGGAGTTTATGTAGTTCTATAGCGGGCATGATAGCCAGTCTCCTAAGGCGCTCTCTCTCTGGATCTCAGCAGACATCACACAGTTACTCCTCTGCGTTTTGCTGGTAAAGCACAGGCAAACATAAGCTTTGGGAAGACATCTTTTCGCTGTGTTTTCTGGATTGTCTCACCTTGTTGTGTGTCTCCTGCTTGATGCTGTTTCAGATCTGGGAGGAACCCCGATGGTGAGTCCCGACGGCCACCCCCTCTTTGGGCAGGGGAGACATGGCAAACCTCTGGCCAGTGCCCAGGATAGACCCATCTTGAGTCTCGGAGGGAAGCCCTTGGTGGGTTTGGAGGTCATCAAAACCACCACTCATCTTCCTACCACAACCCTGCCTCCAACCACAACCACCACCACAGTGCCTACCACCACCACCCTTCAACCCCAAACCACCACCCGCCGGACCCCCCAGACCACCACCACCCGCCGGACCCCCCAGACCACCCCCACCTGCCGGACCCCCCAGACCACCACCACCCGCCGGACCCCCCAGACCACCCCCCGCCGGACCACCACCACCAGGCGTCCCACAGCTACCGTCCGAGCTACCCGGAGAACAACTACCACTACCACCACTCCAGAACCTACCACCCCTTCTCCTACCTGTCCCCCAGGGACCCTGGAACATCAGGACGAAGCTGGCAACCTTATAATGGGCTCAAACGGGATCCCAGAGTGCTACCCTGAGGAAGGTAAACCAGCTTTGTTCTAATGCAGACAGCCTGCTTGACTAGCACACTGCAAGTCAGAGGAGGGTCTCAGAGTCTGCCAGATGCGCTGAGCGCTGGGCATGACAGGATGGCAGCCAAGCCTCTTGGGATGTAGTTAAGAGTGTTAGATTCAGTAATTAAGAAATACAGTGTTGAGATGCACACACACACACACACACACACACACACACACACACACACTTGTTGTTCATCTAAAAATTCAGGCTGTCTTTTGCTTATCTAACAACTGAAACTTAGTATTATTGGTTTGGGCAATGTTTCCCTAGGTACTTTTTACTGTGAGTTGGTGTGGTGTGGTGTGTGTGTGTGTGTGTGTGTGTGTGTGTGTGTGTGTGTGTGTGTGTGTAAGGGGGGGAGGGAGGAAGGAAGACATATTGGTAGGTTGGTTCTGTGATCACGTGATTTATCAGGTCTGATGGGTTCCGAGTGGGTAGTCTGTTAGATAACAGTCTGCCTATGAGTGCCAGGGAAGCCACCAGTGCCGGGAGGGGGTGAGGTTCCTGGTGATCACCCTTCCTTTTGGAGAATGCCAGTGTGCAGTGCCAAGGGATGAGGTTTCTCCTGAGAGTACGGGTTTCCATCGGAAGAACTCAGCACACCGCTGCTTTGCCATGGCTGATCGGGCTCTCTGGTCACTCCTGACGTCTGCCCATCTTCCCACTGAAGAACGGGAACCCAGAAGGGCCAGGCTGTGGTGGAGGAGGACATCATCAGCCTCTCTTCTCAGGCGTCTGCTCACGCAGTCCTGGACGAAGCTCTCCCCCCCCCCCCCCACGCAGAGGGGACAGACACAGGCTCTTCCCCGAGGCCGGGATGACACACGGAGGCTGTAAAGCCTGGATCTTTCTTTAGTGCGAGGCAGTGAAGACCCTTCCTCCTAGGACACATTTGCCAGCCAGGAATTCTCACAGAACGTTGCTGCCTGTCGTGAGCCCGAGGAATCCGAGCATAGACACTGTGTTCAGACTGAGGAGCCATTTCCAGGACAATGTTTGCATGGAAAGGTGCAAAATTGATGGGGAAACTGGATGCATCTTAAAGTCCACGGCAGAGAGTAAAGAAATGCAAGCCGAGGGAGAGAGCCCGAGGGGAGAGAGCCCTTGTAATGTTCTCTCGGTGAGTACAGATCTGAATTTCCTTCTTTTGGGTATGCATGCACCAGAGGACAGATGGCGAGGGTCAGTTCTCTCCTTCCAAGTGTGTCCCAAAGAAAGAGCTCAGGCCGTCAGCCTTCGGGGCAGGAGACTTTACCCGCTGAGCTGTCTCGCTGGTCCCTAGATGTACCTTTAACTGTTCAGTATTACAGTGACCTCTTCCCTCTGCATACATTGATGTGCTTGTTTCTGGGAGGAGAATTGTAGCTATAGATAAGTTGCTTAGTAACTGGATAACAATTGAACGAGTGCCTAGGATTTGCTTTCGCCCTCCTGGCTTGTACTTTATGTGCATCTTAAAGGCCCCGTAGCGTTTTACTACATTTACGTTGTTCTAGGCCAGACTTTAACTTGGCATGAGTTTCTTAGCATCTGTGTCCACGCTTTTCTTTGCCAGTCACAGTGCACAATACTCGTGTCACTTGTAACCCCTCTTCTAACCCAAAGACTAATGGACCCATAGGCAGCATTTTGAAGTCAACTGCAAATAAACACAGTCTGGTAAAAAGAAAGAAAAAAAAAAGTTAAATTTGGCGAGAGTGGCACATCTCCTTGCCATCCTTAATGGACTGTGCGTTATTTTTAAAACCCTTCCGTGAGCTCTTCATTCTCGTGAGCTCTGCATTCTCCTGAGCTCTGCATTCTCTATCAGCTGTTTCTAGAACTTTCTAGAATTTTCTCTTCCTTGCTCTTATTACAGTTGTAGTTACTTGATATTTTATTTAAAACCCTCTCACTGAGGCATGGTTGACATATATAGAGCCGTGTGTGTTGACACAGTGTGAGGAGTTTGGGTGAGAAGGTTTGTGCACACATCCGGTCATCAAGACCCCAGACATTTCCATCAGTCCTCAGAGACCTCTCCCTATTGTTGGATTTATTCTCTTTATTTTTTCCCTCCATCTCATGTCTTCTGGTTGTTTTTGTTTTCTGTGTCACTAAGCTGGTCCACTGACCTAGTGCTCAAAGGTTATCACTTACAGTGGGCTCCACTGGCTTTCTGTTCATTGGTTTCCGGTTTAGCGTGACATTATCAAATTCGGGCACACACCAGGCACAGCATTTGTGGAGAAATTTAGTTCCAAAGACAGCTGGAGGCTTGAAAATATCAGAGTCACATTGTTCTAGAAAGCCTGCTCACCAACTATATAACGCATCTTCCTTGTGGGCTGAGCACCTGTAATGGCATTTGCGAATGCGCGTATCGTTGCAAGGACTCTTGGAGCAGAGGTGGTCCCTGTCAGGCCCAGCATCAGAGGAAGGAGGCCTGTTCATTGGCTCCCCCCACAGAACCCGTGCCCTGGCTTCGCCTTTCACAGTCTTGTCCCGCTCACATCACCTCCTTTATCGGGCTAAGCAGCGCGTTCCGTGTTGCACAAGCACTAGCTGTGCGTACTCTGACTCCGCGGCCTCGTACCTGAGTGCTCACTGCTGCCGCGGTTGTGACTTGGAGCCTGCACTGGCGGCAGTGAGGAGTGCCCACCAGGGGCTTTCCCAGACCCCTCCCCTCGGCCCGCTGCACACCCCATTCCTTCTGGAAAGCCCTGGTGTTTTGTTGCAGCTGTCCAGCTTTCACAACATCTGTTCAAACATCCGAGTCTTGTCTCCCTTGGTTGAATCATGCCGCCTCCTCTTTCCCTTTGAAAATTGCTTTCAAGAAATGTCCTAGGAATAACCTTGGGCCATTCAGGCACGCCAGCAGCATTGTTACTTGTGGGTACTTCCTCATTTGCTACGGATGGCGCACTTCCCCGTAGCCATAGATTCGCATTACATGCTTGTTTCCTGTATATTACTGCATTTGTTCCTCTCTTTTTACACATACAGACACACACACAACCTTGCACACACATCCATGCACATACACACACCACACATTCATACACACATGTCAATACATGCACACACGTGAACACACATATGTACACACATATACATATCCATGCACACACACACATACATGCCCGAACAATGATTTTGGGTTTTTTGGGTTTTTTGTTTGCTTTTAGCTAGGACTGACTTTTTGCTTAGTAATGAACCTCAGAAGATCTGAGAGATAGTAGGCTCTGTCCTGTCTCTAATTTCTCAGGGTACCACGTGATCATCTTTAGGCATCTAGGTATCTTAAGATGCAGGCATCTGGGTTTTCTAGCTGGGAAGTAAAAGCGAGCGATCTTTGTTTTCCAGGCTCTGTCTGCAGTAGATTGGATGCAATTGCACATATTTGGAAATGCCCCGAGCCAACTGAACGAACATTCAAGAATTCGGAGCGTGACCTCGCTGCATGTTGGAGAGACACATTCATCATTATAGAAAACAGTTCCAACCTTCCACGTTTACCTCTTGACAGAAATGACCAAGAGAAAATCAGAATATACTTGCAGTGGATCTGCCATACCACGTGAGAATGTGCCCAAGTCCCCACTGCCGGTGTCTCCTTCCTTTCTCTAAATTTCTACGGAGAACAAACTTAAAAAAAAACTGTTAATGTCTCTGGAGCTGAGGCTCTAATTCCTTGGAGACACCGTGAATTCATTTTTTTTTTTACTTGACCTCCAGTGAGGTACTGAAAAGCCTTGGCTACACCAACATGCCCATGAGTGGAAGCCGCTTTTAGATGAAGATCAAACTTTTGACAGGGGGATTGGGTTGGGCTGTAGGAAATCCAGTTCTACAGAGCTCTAGATGGTCTTGCCTGGCAGAGTGAGACGCTCGTCCGTTCTGACAAAGTGTGGATGTACGGTCATTACACACAGAAGCTACATTTCCTCGGAAAGAAGATGGTGCTACTTCAGAAATAAATCCATTTCATTTGGTCCTAGAAGTGGACTAAATTGCTTGGTGGGATGCTCACCTACGCCAGAGGCCTGGGGTTGTTCAACACAAGCGGTGATCTAAGTTGGCACACACGACCTCCGGCAAGGCACCAGCTATTTCAGCCGCCCAAGGAGGGACCACGAACATGGGAATCAGCTATTTCAGCCACTGAAGGAGGAACCACGAACATGGGAATCCACAAAGAGCTCTGCTCCTCCCTGTTCGTGTCTGTCTTGGGATGGTAAAAAAAAAAAAAAAAAAAAAAAAAAGTGCATCTTTGTCCATTTCTCTTTAAGCCTGGAGACATAATGAAACAGAAAGGAAATGATCAGTAGGAAAGTCGCACTGTGTCCTAAAATGTTGAACTCTCAGAGGAAAAGCAAAATGGTGGTCAGGCACCCGCAGTGTCGGCAAGATAGACCCAAACTTAGGGCACTGTTAACCTGAGGACAGATTTGAATTGACTTAGGAGTAATTCTATCTTGGATACAGGCATATTGGTGTTGCCCTAGCCTGTGGATAATAATAATATGTAATAATATATATAATAATAATAATATAATATACATTAATAGCCAACCCTGCTTGGAATTTTTTTTACAAGGTCATCATACTGTCCCCGAAGGGTGGATGACTTGTAAGTGGTCTTATTAAGGACTCTGTCAGCACAGGTTGTCACCCTAAGGTGCTGGAGCCTGTCTTGAGCAGCTGAGGGTAGCTGTGAGTGTCCCACTGCTGTGTTCAGGAGACGATGGGCAGGCCACGGCAGAGTGCCCCTGCCCTCCACTGCGGGAGCTCATCTTGGCAGTGTATGTTATAGAATAAAACATTGCAGTGTAAATTAGATCTAATGCTAAAAAATGCCAAGTTGATGCGCATGGTTTCCTGGAGATGGGACTTTATATACTTGTTCCCCTTTCGTTTTGCTGTGAAATGTTGAGCCAAGCAACACAGACACTTGGATTGGCTAGGTCAGCGTCTAAAACGTAGAGGCAGTCTGGTGAAGCATAAAGTACACGATTTCTGAGCCAGAGAAGCTGGAGTTCTATTCTGTGTTCAGCCCCTGTGTAGCTTCAGGCCACTCTCAGAGCCTCAGCGTGAGCCTGAGAAATGGCTGTGTTAAACACGGTATCCCAAGCATTACCCCGAGAGCACGCACAGCCCACAAAGCGTCTGCTAGTCACCGCTCCTGTCATCCCATTTCCCTTCCGAGGGGGCCTTGTGTCCAGAGAGTTCTGGACCACGGCTGGGCTGTGGGCTTCAGACCATAAGCCGGTGGGGTGCTTTGAGTTGTTTGGATAGAAAATTCTTTGGATTCGAGTTTTTTCCACCATAGGGATGGCTCTGGACACCGGGGTGGGGATGACACCACGGCCCAGATAGTGGGGGGTGGGGGGAAATGCCCCTTTCGTTCCTTAAATTGTTCACCTGTCTTCCCACCCCCATGCTTGTTTGCCGGCTCACTCATTACTGCACTACTGGAATTCTAACGCTAGTTTTCATGACCGAGTAGAAGACATTAAAAAAAAATTCATCTACAATTCTATAAATCACACTGAAGTAAAATTCTATCGTCCCAAGGAGCCTAGTGGTTTAGTAATGTATTAGTGAGAAATTTCGTCACTGACGTCACATATTCAAAGTTCATATCCGAGTTAAGGAGTCTAATCAGTATCAGCTTCCTGAGTTGGTGATGCAAGGTCACCAGGCAGAAAAGACAGACAAGAAACTGCCTTTAACTGGGAAGTGGGGCTGCAGAGAGGGGTCCCTGAGACCCCCAGCCTGCAGTCTGCTTATCCGTGGGGGCAGTTTTAGGGTACAGAGAGGACAGGGAAAGGAGGCTGAAGCAATGTTAAACTATGCATAACTCCCCCCACGCCCCAGGCAAGGAGGGCGGAGACACAGAGAAGCCTGGGAAACTCAGGTAGTGCTGTCTGCCAAGGGAGAGGAAAGCAGAAACAGGAGATTATGTGTTTCTAGAATATTCTAATGGCAAGATAGAAGGGAGGGGAGGATAAAGGCAGACAACTGGAGCTCACTGGGGAAGGGATGTTGGTCACCGTGCAGAGCCTCCTTCTCCTGGCTGATCTCTGAGCATGTGTGTCCAGGCTTGTGAAGGGAGCATGGCAGCCTCCCTCCAGGTCTAGAGCAATTCAGACCGGGGTGGGGGTGGGGGTGGGGTAGGAGGGTAGGAGGGGGTGGGCAGAAGTAACTGGGAGGGCCAGAGAGGGCTCTAGGAATGCAGAGCTGAATGTTTGCTCCAGAGCAACATTGCCTTTCTCTCATCTAAAAGAGAGGAGGCCTGGCTTCCTTCCACCCTGGGGTTCTGACGACGCTGTCTGTGCTAAAGTGATGAGATAGTGAGATCGGCAGCTGGTGTCTGGGTGGATGGGTCGCCATCCTAAGGGGCAGGATTCCCACACAGCACTGGGAAGAGCCATGGGCCCGTGACGACCTGTCCTCGTCTCTCTCCCTCCGTAGATGACTTCTCAGGGCTGGACACTGACACAGCGGCACCCACAGAAGAGGACTATGTCGTGTATGACGAAGGTACGGAGCTGATCCCGAAGCACACGCTTTGTTATCTGATCGCAGGATCCCATCCCGGCATTTTTCTCTGGGACGGATGGGAACCACCCCATCTCCCCAGTCACTCTCAAATTCGCATTTGATCAAGAGGAAAACGGCAAGTCCCTTCCAACCCCCTGGCAGTCCAGGTGCTGTCACTGCCCAGACTTCCTCTCACCGGCATCTCTGTTGGCAAAACCACGTGGTTTAATCAGCGTAGAGCTTCTTAGTTGGGCTCTGTCCTTCCTCACTCTTTTCTAGCTAAATAACACAGACGTGGCCACAGATGTGTTGATTTCTCATCACAGAGACTTTTCAAATGGTTAAACTCGATATTGCAAAATGCCCGTGACCCAGCTACAGCAGCCCCTTAAGAAATGGCACCTGCTCTTAGGGCTCTGGGGTTGTCTTGTCTCCATTGCCTCTACAGTTGAGAAGTTCACCTTGGAGACGTGCCCACCTGGTGTGGATCTTTGCTATCCAAGCTCAGGTCACGCTGCCTCTTATCTACTAGTGTCAGGGCCGTGAGCCACAATCCCGTGAATAACGACGTTGTCTTTGATGCTTTGTCTCTTCATAATTAAGAGATCTGAAAGATGAGCATCAGGTGTTAGGAAGCCCAGAAAGACCCCTCGCTGTCTTTTCATTTTCAAGCAAATGGAGGGGATCCGTTTTATTTTCTCCTTTAAATATTAAAAGGTTGGTTCTTTTTAGAGCTTTAGCTCCAGTCTCCTCCCCCAAAACGTCTGTACCTAGATTTTTTTTTTTTTAATTTTATGTGTATGTGCCATGTCTGAGTGTATATACACCACATGAGTGCAGTGCCTCTGGAGGCCAGAAGAGGGCGCAGGATCCCCTGAACTGGAGTTACAGGCATTTGTGAGCTGCCTGATGTGGGTGCTGGGAACCGAACCTGAGTCCTCTGTAAGAGCATCGAGTGCTCTTAATTAATTGTTAGACCATCTCTGCAGTCCTAAGGCTTTTTTAAAATGTAAATTTATTTTCTGATGTGATTTTTAAATGTATTTATATTAAACTTTAATTGCGTATGTGTACATATGCAATTATGTGACCCACATGCATGCAGGTGCCTGTGTAGTCAGAGGGTGTCAAGTGGAATCGGAGGTGTAGAAGGTTGTGAGCCACCCTCCATGGCTGCTGATACTGAATCCAGGTCCCTTGCTTGAGCTGTAAGTGCTTTTAGCCACTGAGGCATCTCTCTTGCCCTGATGTGATCTTCTAATGTAAGACCCTCAGAATGAGGAGTCTCCCCATTTCGGTCAGTACCCCCAAGAACTCAGTGTCCAGTCCAGTTGATGCAACACGCAAGAGGCTTTAATGAACGGGAAATGTTTGCGCAAATGGGCCCCCTCCACACGCAGGCTAGAGAGAAGCAACATTCTCTGGACACGGGTATTTTTGGGTATTTTTAAAGAAGAAAACCACAAGCATAGGGAGGAGCTGTGACCCTCTGTCCGTTGAGTATGTGACCAGAGTCATGGGTTCTCCCTTTGAGGCTGGATGGTCTCACTGTTCGGATCGGCAGACCTCAGGGCCTCGGGGCGTGCTAATTAATCTTGTCTAAGCAAACAGGACTTGCCGCTACCTCTTTGTTTCTTAAGGACCCTATTTACCACCTGCTGACACACTGACCGGAGGGCAGTGTGAATTCTTGGTATCCGGCTGCCTTAGGGCCTTGTGAGGGAAAGTGAGCAAATTCCAGGGAACTGCGTCATAGTGGCCTGGGTTAGCTTTCCAGGTCAGACTGCCCTGCATCCCCGCATTCCAATTGGGGGGTTTCCTCAACTGGACTTTACTTTTTGTCTTTCATTGTGTCTCTGTAAGGAAAAGAAATTCAAGTAAGAACTAACTTGGGGCACAAACATGGTCTAGAAATGTCTGAGGGTCTCCCGTTTTCTGTTCCCTAAACTTTATTTGTGTGGGTCTGTGTATTTCTTTGTTCGCTCTCTCTTTATAAATAATGCAGCTGACATAGCAGTTATTCAGTGTGTGTGTGTGTGTGTGTGTGTGTGTGTGTGTGTGTGTGTGTATGTGTATGCAGGAGGGGACATGTGTGCATGTGTGAGTGTATCTGTGTTATTGTGTGTGTGTGTGTGTGTGTGTGTGTGTGTGTGTGTGTGTGTGTTATGCAGGAGGGGACATGTGTGCATGTGTGAGTGTATCTGTGTTAATGTGTGTGTGTGTGTGTGTGTGTGTGTACAGGAGGGGACATGTGTGGAGTGTATCTGTGTGTATTGTATGTATGGATGTGTGTGTGTGTGTGTGTGTGATATAGTATAGTTGTGAATGCCTGTATGTAACGTCTGTATATTTGCATGTGGTATGTGTATATCCGTGTATGTGTGTGTAGTGCATGTGGTGTCTAGGGGGCAGGTGGTATCTATATGTGTGGTATAGCTTATGTATGGTGTATACACGTATGTGTATACGTGTGTGTGTGTGTGTGTGTGTGTGTGTGTGTGTGTGTGTGTGTGTGTTGGTTATGGTGTAGCGGTAAGTCTGGTATGGTGTGTGAGGTATGTCTGTATTTGTGTGTGTTTACAGTTGAATCTTAAGTATCTGTAGATTGCAACCAACGCTTCTTTTGGTAGCACCCAATTCTAAAGACTTCCTATCTTTCCAGATTATGGATTTGAGACCACGAGGTCACCAACCACCATCATGCCCTCCACCACGGCTGTCACACCGAAGGTTCTCCCAGAGCAAGGCACTGTCAGCTCCTTCCCAGAGGAGGAATTCGATCTGGCTGGAAAGAAACGATTTATTGGTGAATGTCACATCCTTAATTGGAGAAGCTGGTTTTAACTTCTGCCTTTGAAGGCAGCGTAACTGAGCCTTGGTCAGGCTAAGGTTGTGCATTTTAAGAAAACACTTCCCTGGGGGGGAAATTTCCATGAGGAGTAATTTAGTGAGCCCATTTTACTTAGATACATGTAATTTGCAAAACTCCACACTAACCAGAGAACTGTTGATGTTCAACAGAGAATTTCAGCAAGTGTGCCAGTGCACACGTGAGCACACAGAGGCTGGAGGGCATCTGGTATCTTCCTCCGTCACACTCTACCCCGAGGTGGCATCTCTCACTGTGTCAGAAGCTCGGCATCTCAGTTCAGTTGGGTGACCAGGGAGACTGCAGGATGTGTCTGTCTCCAGACCACAGTACCTGGGTTGCAGAATACACAGCTGTGCCCAGCTTTTCCCATGGCTTTTGGGGATCCAAACAGAGGCCCTCATGCTTGCACAGCAAGAATTCTTACCCACTGAGCCATCTTCCCAGCCCCGTGGCCAGTCTTTTGAAGACATTTGGTGGCTGGACTTTGATTTTCTAAATTCTGAACAGAGCAGCTTGGTGAGTGCTATCACGGGCCACGGCAACGTTGCAGAACCAAGGCCCTCTGTCTACGGTTATCTCCTCTGACTTTGTTAGCCTCAAAGAGTTGGGCTCCAGAAATTCATTTCTCCCTTCTTCTTTCTCAGCAGTTAAAACCAACTCTATGCAGATGAACTATGCTCTATTCCCTCCCCAAACCTTCTTTTCCCATGCCCTAGATGAACCGCATTAATGAGACAGTTGGATTAATATGTTACTGAGTGGAGACAAGCAACAACTTAAATTAACATCACACTTTTTGGTTTCCAAAACAAATGTCTTGCCATGAGCAGAGAAGCAGTTTAGCCAGCCAAGAGGCAGTGACCGGGCGTCTCACCATGAGAGTTAAAAAGCAAACCCATTAGTCGGAGGCAGCATTCCTGGGGCTAGAGCCAGTGTTAGACGGGTTCAGCAGCCTGGAGAGTCCACCAAACTCTCACTTCCTCCCGCCATACCACAACTAAAGGGGAAAGAGGCATTTAGCGGAATCACCAGCGCTTACACAGATTGCTCTAAAGACCGAGAGGCCTTCAGAAATTTCTAATTGCTTCAGTTGAGAACACTTGAGGGTGTTGGGTATATAAAGCCTTAACTGCATTCCTAACTTCTCTTCGAATGGAATACAGTCACAAGAGCTGTGGGCTGGTATCAGAGGGCCTACTGTCTGTCCCTGGCTGGAAAGCCCATTCTGCTCAGCTATAATGGAGGACCAGGCTGTGACCTGCACGTTCCTAATCTCCTGTAGCCCCTGAAGTCGTGTGGGTATCGGGCTTTAGCATGCCATAAATGTGAGAATGAGAAACTCAGCAACGGTGTTGCTGCAGAGGACCACTTGGACCTAGGCATTACGTCTAAAACTCCAAGAGGGTTGTGAGGTTCAAAGCTCCCCCAGGAGCCACCTAGGGAAAGCTCAAGGCTGCCATCTGTTTATGTGGTCTAAAGATGGCTGAGGGAATGAAATGTGACTAGGGGATGCCAGCTAACTGATTCACAGTTTCCCAAGTCTGCGGGCACAGGAACGGAAGAATGCTGGAGGCTCATATTACATCAAATTGCAGTCAGAGGACCTTTCTAAACCACTTTGAGGTTATAGCCATCAGCTTGGGTGGGGCAGTGAGACCTTTTGCAACCATGAGATTCCAAGCTATATGGACATAGATTTCATTAATGAGAGGCAGGGATTGCCTTTTGATTTTGCTTATGTTACATGTGTGTAGTACATGTGTGCATATATGCATGTATGGGGTCACACATGTGTGTAGAGGCCAGAGATCAGTGTTGGGCATGTTCCTTGCTCATTCTTCACTATTTACTAAGGCAGTGTTGCTTGTTGGACCCCAAGCTTGCCAATTATTGTAGTCTAGCTAGCCAGCTTACCACAGGGCCTCAGCCTCTCAAGTATCGGGGTTGTAGGTGGCTGTCACGCTGCTCCACAACCACATGGCTGCTACAGAGTGAACTTACTGTGGTGCAGCACCTGCTTTATTCACAGAGCCATCTCTGTGGCTCAAGGACGTGCTCTGGAATTAGCATCAGGTGTGTCTCTGGAGTCTTGCCAGGACAGGCTAAAATGTGGGTCTGATTCCATGGGACACATGCTATGATTCTGCTCCCCCAACCTCTCAAAAAAAACAACACCAAAGCAGCTCCAACGGGGCGTCTCTGTTCTTCCCAGCTCCTTATGTGACCTACCTCAGTAAAGACCCATCGGCCCCGTGTTCCCTGACCGATGCTCTGGACCACTTCCAAGTGGAGAGCCTGGACGAGCTCATTCCGAACGACCTGACGAAGCATGACCGGCCTCCTCAGCATGCTCCCCGAAACATCACCGTGGTCGCCGTGGAAGGCTGCCACTCATTTGTCATTGTGGACTGGAACAAAGCCATCCCTGGAGATGTGGTAACAGGTGTGTCCTAGGCAGAGGCTCAGCGTTCCCACGGGTCTATTAGAGAAAGCAGAGGCGGATGCACAAATGGACAGGTGGGGTGGAGAAGGCAGACATCGTTTTCGGTGGTGCGGCAAACACGGGTAACTGCAGGAGTGTTGGGAGTAGTTAAAAACACTGGATGGAAGCCAGAGTCCTGGATTATGATTCCAGATTGGTTTGTGTGGCCTGGAGCTAATAATACATCGCCTTGCTGGGACTTGTTTCCCCACAGGAGAAATAAATATCATTATATCTTTAACCTTCTGTTATCCTGAAAATAGCCAGGCAACCACTGTCAGCTGAAATCCTGTAGGAGAGGATGCGAAAAGGTTTCTACCGGACTGTTACTGTGTGCCTCCTTTTCCCATGCCTGCTGCTGCTCCCATGGCAGGCTGGTGCTTCCCAATTCCTTATGTGGGCATTGGGACAGATAGAACAACGCTAAGGGTCTTGATCCTCTCATCTGGGTCTTGGCCTATGAGATGCTTGTGAGTTTATGGGACCCTGCCAAGATGACATGGGAGAGTGAGTCCATCGAAATGAGTTCTTACAGAAAGATGATTGATGCAGTTTGCAAACAGAGCCTAGCTTTCTACCTTATTCTCTTGAGACAGGAACTGAGGATGGGGCTAGGTCAGTGGCCACAAATTCCTCAATCTTCCTGTGTCCCCTCCCCACCACGACAGTGGGGTTATGGGAAGGCATGTGCCCACATTCAGCTCATTCAGTGCATCTGAGAATTTGGATGCAAGTCCTTGCCCTTGCACGGCAAATGCTCTCTCCTCTGAGCCATCCCCCCCTGCCTTGACTGGCGAGCGGGTGGGCACAAAGGACAAAGGATATACATAAAACTCATCTTAAGCTGTCTGACTTCAGATCCCTCATGTAACTGTTGCCCGTAAACAGCTAGGTCAAGGTCAGCAACTGGAAGTCATAGATGAGTTATGACAACCGAATGAGGATCACTGTGAGTCCTTCAGTCACACCCGCACGTATGGACGTACAGTTGTCATCTTCATTTCATGTACAGAACAACTGCCTGTCTCCACCAGGAAACCTGGGTTTTGACTGTCTTTTGAGTTCTTATTTATGTATTTGTTGTATGTATTGGTTTTCAGAATCACATTTTCATTCCAGTGTATCATGTACCATATTCACCCTTCTCCCTCCCCTTTAACCTCCCTTTCTGCTGCTTTCATGTCATATATATGATATCTATCTATCCATCTATCTGTCTATCCATCTATCTATCTATCCATCTATCCATCCATCTATCTATCCATCCATTCATCTATTCATCTGTCTATCCATCCATCCATCCATCTATCTATCCATCATCTATCTATCCATCCATCCATCTATCTATCTATCCATCTAGCTATCTATCCATCCACCCATCTATCCATCATCTATCTATCCATCCATCCATCCATCTATCTATCCATCTATCCATCTATCTATCCATCCATCCATCCATCCATCCATCTATCTATATTCCTCATCTAGTAGGGAAAGCAGAACATTTGTCTGAGTCTGGCTTAGTAAATGCTAAGTGCAGAGCACTGTTCTTTTTTCTCCCACTTCTTCTTTCCCCGTGAAGTCATTATTAGATGTGGTCAGCCCTGATGATCTGAGTGAGGCCAGGGAATAGGGGTAGTAGAGAAGAAGGGAATCGATGAGATGTCAAAAAGCACTTGAGTTTTCTACCCCTGCCTGAATTCACCACCCTGTCTCATCACAGTGAAACTTGCTCTCCTCGAGGGTCTCACAGAGCTGGATGCATTACCACCTCCCCATCACAACTCTGTGGGATCTGGCTCTCTCTTAGTTAGCTTCAGCTGTCAACTTGACCCAACCCAGAAAGCTCTGAGGGACCGATTGGCCCATAGAGACAGCTGTGGGTCCTTTCCTTGACTGACAATTGATGTGGGAGATCCCAGTCCACTGTGGGTGGTACAGTTCCTAGGCAGGTGTGTGTGGCTGTCCTCCACGGTGTGTATTGAAGCATCAGGGAAACAAGCCGGGACAGGTTCCCTGATGCTCACCAGGGTCTCCCCTCTTCCTGTTTCAGGATACTTGGTCTACAGTGCCTCTTACGAGGACTTCATCAGGAACAAGTGGTCAACTCAGACCTCATCAGTGACCCATCTGCCCATTGAGAATCTGAAGCCAAACACGAGGTATGACACGGTGATCTCTTACAGACAAACCCTGGGCCACATGTCATTCGGTTGGCAACAAAGGAGTAATGAAAATCTCACCATTTCCTTGAGTTCTTGATTGAACTCCTGGGATGCCGATGAAGGCTTGCCATGCGCCTTATTTTTGCTTAAGAAGAAATAACTGCAACTGCAGTTATTACTTAACAATTGTGTCTGGACAACCTGGTGTGTGTGTGTGTGTGTGTGTGTGTGTGTGTGTGTGTGTGAAAACAGACACACACGACTCCAGAGTTACTACAGAGGCATGCGTGGGAGGTTGGGAATCTGTCTCATTGCTCAGAAGTCAAATCAGTTTCTCTTTTAGAAGACATTTTTTTTCTTTCCATTTCAGGTATTACTTCAAAGTTCAAGCCAAAAACCCTCATGGCTACGGGCCTGTCAGCCCTTCGGTCTCATTTGTTACGGAATCAGGTATGACTTGACTCGTCCCTGTTTTGCTTTTTTTGAAAAGTGAAATAAATGATTAGAACGACAGCTATTGACACAGTGAAAAGTAAGGACAGAAAAGTCTCCTCTTTGTCCTCTTTGGGTGAGAAACCTGTTTCTCTTTGTAAAAAAAAAAAAAAAAAAAAAAAAGAGCATCCTCTGCCCCCACCCTCCCCCTCCCCCACCCCTGCTAGTTTAGGAGAAAACTATCAATTTCTCTCTATTCCAACTTTAATTTTAATTGCAGTCTGCATTTCAGCATTTGCACAACTGCAGTGTATGTCACAAAGCCGACTGTTTATTTTTCATCCACAGACAATCCTCTGCTGGTTGTGAGGCCGCCAGGTGAGTTTCTCATCTTGAGGGATCTGATGCTCTGGTTGGTGTGAACTGAATGTAGTATTATGGTCACTGTGGCCATCTACGAGAAGAAATGGCGGGGCATTTTACATCTTCGTGATTTTCTCTGACAATCCACCCTCCATCCTCTTTGTGTGGAAGAGGATGACTTGAAAATGCTTTGGTAGGCCTATGGCTATTTCTATGGAAAGCCATGATGGGGGATAATGTGGTACCTATACAATAGGCACCTTGTTTCCACAGTCTGTGAGCATTTAAACGTGATGAAAAGATGGCAAAACACAGCAAGTGTACAAGGGTATTTCACCTCCCCGCCCCCCCACACCAATGAACTGAACAAGCCTTGTGTTTGGAGTTCAAGACAGGAATGGAGAGTGACCAAAAGGGCAGGGCTCTAGGCGTAGGACGTGGAGTACTGTGGCATGTCCCAAGGGTCGGATAAGCTAATGCAGTTGCTTTCCCTTGCGACTTACATCTTCCATTAGCTTTGAGAACCCTTTGTTGAAATACCAAGATCTTAAATATTCTAGGGTAAGAAGCATCCTGCCCTTCAAATGAAGTAGTTAGCTTTCTGATGCCAGGGGAGAAGGGTTTATCTTGGTTTATAGTTTTGGAGATTTCAGAGCAGTCACTTGGCTCTCCTGATCCTAGGTGCGCCTAAGGTGAGGTATAACGTTATGGCAGAAGGACGTTCTTTGCTTGCAGAAGGCAGGCAAATGGGAGGGAATAGGGTTATCCCTTCCAAGCTATGCTCTAATGACCTGTTTCTCTACCCAGGTCCCTTCTTCATTCAGCCATGAACCTATCAGTGGGTTCACCAATGATGACCCTAGAACCCTCTTAATGCAATGATCTCTCCAACCCCATAAGAAGCAGACCAAGCCTCTAACACATGAGCCTTTGGGGGACATTTTAGGATCGAACCTATAATACTCCTGTCCTATTCTAGTATTTAAAAAGGGGGGGAATACAAATGCAGGCACATTTGCTCAAAGAAGCCCCGAGAAGAAGGACGGCCCAGTGAGACGCCAAGTTTTCAGCTGGTTTGTATAGACAATAACCGCTGTGACCACTGTGTCTTAGAGCATGTGTTTTGTGTTGTCAAGGTGGTGAGCCCATCTGGATCCCATTTGCTTTCAAGCATGACCCTGGCTACACGGACTGCCATGGCCGGCAGTATGTGAAGCGGACGTGGTATAAAAAGTTCGTGGGGGTCGTTCTTTGTAACTCCCTGAGGTATAAGATCTACCTCAGTGACAACCTCAAAGGTAGGTCTGATGCCTGGGTGGCCGTGGTAAACTTCTGCTGGGTACTAACTTGAAAATTGGGTGCCTCAGGACATGTCTGAGGCCCAGAACTGTGGGTGCAAACCAGTACAGTACCAGTACTGTAGACTCTGCTTTGGAATTACTACCTTTATATATACCCATCCTGTGTATTTTAGGAATGAAATCTAAAATCGGATGGCCTGGTTAGTCTTCCCTCCCACCCCCATCTCTGGAGTATCATCTACCTCATCTCATCACTAGATAGTCACCCCCTCCATGCTCAATCCTTGCCTGTCTCTACTCATCTCTTTCCATCCCTCCCACCCGTTTTCTCTCCCTTCAAATCTCTGGGAGAGATCTTCAGGATCCCCAGTGTGGGAGACACAATATTGCTATGCGTCAGCACCAGGGACAGCGTCTCATGCCTGAAGCTAAGGCGTGGAATCAGTGTCTTCTAATTATATAGACCTGCCTGGCTTCCAACTCTATCGTGTTTTTCTCTGCTCTCTCTTGAAAGCTGAGGATTACAAGGTCCATCACTTGCAGGGTGGAGCTGCCCATGCTGTCGAAAGCCCCCCTGCCCTACTGTACATATGTTAAGTATTTAGCGTTCAAGATCTTGCTGGCTTCTTACAACACTTAATGACATCTGCGCCATTGCAAGCATTTTTTCAGACACGGAAACTATGGAAGACACACTTTAAATAATGTTCCCAATTCCATTTCCAAAGCTTGCTCTAACTTGTAAGCCAGCTGTGACACTCTCCAGTACTCACTGACCTGTGGTATGCCCTTATGCAGACACATTCTACAGCATTGGCGACAGCTGGGGCAGAGGCGAAGACCACTGCCAGTTTGTGGATTCCCACCTGGATGGAAGAACAGGACCTCAGGCTTATGTAGAGGCCCTCCCCACCATTCAAGGTAAGAAAGACAAAGCTGCTATCTCATGCTCTGGGTGGGTGGGAGAGGAACATTGTTATAACGAGAAAAAAATGCACGCTGGCCTCGAGAAGCTGGGAGTACAGAGGAGTATATAAGAGCCCATCCCTGCTCTCAGAAACAAACTGTCACCAGGAACAGCAAACACGTGTGTGAACGGTGAATAACGGTGGACACTGTGCCGTGTAATTAACAGATTATGCCACCTAGTTGTCCTCTTGTCAAGGGATTGTGCTGTCTGTGGTCATACGAAGTCAAGGCTTCCGGGAGAGGCGGTGTGAGTTGGGTCTTATAACATGGATGAGCATGAACAGTACACATGGAGTCCTTCCAGAGGACCAAGCCTGAGCGATGAGTAAGCACAGCACTCACTAGGAGTGGCCTCAGGGCCAGGCACCAGCTCTCTGAGGATGCGTTATGGAGGTGGGAACACAGAAGCTAGCCGCTGCAGCATGTCGCAGATGAGCCCAGCCTTCCCTGCAAAGCAACCGCAGCTGGAAGTGGTCCAGCATCTTTCCATCATGCACTCAGCTCTGGGTGCTGTGGTACCTTAGGGGTAGGACACGTGTTGATCTATCAAGTCTCTTACTTGTGGGGGGAAAAATGTGTGTACTTTATGAGTGTCGTGATTTAGTTTCTATTGCTGTGATAAAACACCGTGACATATGTCACCGTGATTGAGAGGAGAACTGGAGTAAGCCCCATGAAACCCGCTTGGGGGAGACCTATTATTATTATGACGACGACACATAAAGCTGGCCCAGTGTATTCTCAAACAGGAAATGTTCGCCAGAGCATCCCGTCTGAAAGCAGAGTGTAGGGTGGGATGTCTCCCTGTCAGTGACTTTGTCCCTTCTTCTTCCCCTTTCTTTTCCATCGCCTTCCCAGGATACTATCGCCAGTACCGCCAGGAGCCCGTCAGCTTCGGCAACATTGGGTTTGGAACCCCCTACTACTATGTGGGCTGGTATGAGTGTGGCGTCTCCATCCCGGGAAAGTGGTGAACACCAGATCAGCTTGTGTGGGTTCACCCTCCCGGCCTGCCTGCCTAACCTGCAGTAGGCACTGTGCAACAGAAAGACAGTGTTCCAAGCCTGCGGGCCCCAGGGTGTCAGAAGGCCACAGCATAGACACAGGGCATTTGGTCCTCTTCAGTTGGAATTCAGCCACATTTCTTGGTCTGGACTATAAATACAATTCAGTTCTGCTGAAACTTCACGTCTCCGCACTTTGTTTATTTGTAATCGCACATTCCAGAGACATCAACCTAGCGGCAGACTTGGTGTGGCTTCCAGACTCTTCCAACACAAAATTCGGGCACTCCTGGATCTCCAGGGAAATAGCGCTGGCATGCTGCGCGTACCCCCACAGAATGCCTTCTGCTTTTCTTGGCTTCCAGTCAGCTGAGTTTAAGCCTGTTCCTGTGAAGTAGAGTTGAATTACTGAAATTACCAAAGGAAACACACTCTCCTTGAGATTTATATGAAAGACTTATCCACCACTGGGCTAAGCGCATCGAATCGTTGTAAATTCTCAATTTTGATATATATGTGTGTGTGTGTATATATGCATATACATACCTACACTCATCAAGAATATCGATTAAACTTGCTAAATTTCTATTTGTTCTTTAGATGAATGTGTGAGGACCTTCGTGGACAAAAGTTCTGTTGGTTAATATCTTTTGAGGTGTCCAGGGGGTAGGTTCTCTGCAGAATATGGATTCTGTGAAAAGGTATATGTACATCTAGTAGGTGCTGCTGGACTCAGGCCATGATGGCGTTGATGAGAAACACTGATACCAGCAAACCAAGTGTGTCCTGCAGTCTTTGAATAACCATGGAGTAGATGACTTTATTGCCTTTGCTGAAGCCTCTCTCTCTCTGTGTCTCTCTCTCTGTGTCTCTCTCTGTGCCTCTCTGTCTCTGTCTCTCTCTGTCTGTGTGTGTGTGTGTGTGTGTGTGTGTGTGTGTGTGTGTGTGTGTTGGGGGGTGCTGGGTATTGAACTCAGGTCCCCATGCCTACACAGCGAGTGCTTTCCTGACTGGCTTCTTTCTCACCAGCCTCTTTATCTAACCTATTTCCAGATGAGTGGATACTTTAGGTTCAACATAGTTTTAAAGCCATCTTCCTTTGTTTTGGTCTCTATCCCCAGTTCCTGAAATGGAAGCATCTTCCTGGACTGTGGTGCAGAGGGCTCATTTGGACCCTTTGTTTCCACGGTGTAAGCGTGGCTGTCCTTCCTGTGTGCCCGGGCTAGCCCTGTGAATGAAGGGCTTGTCTTCTTGCACCGGGGAAGATGAGCCGGAGGAAAGCGCCGTTGGGAGGGGGGGCATTCCGGACACAAACCACGGGTGCAGGAGTGCAGGGCTGGAGGGCTACAGGCCCTGCACCGAACTGAGGTGAACCGCACGTAGCTGGCAGTTCTGAGGACACAGCTGCCCTTCTGCAACTTCGAGACCAGCTTGCGATGTCAGGTGCCTTCCTGGCATCCCACCACTGCATAGGGGCAACGGCAAAGAAAATGCTAGAACGTCTCAAAGCAGCCTGCAGCCCCTGGGAAGTATGTTGCCCAAGAGCTGTGATTGGGGCCCAACAAAAGAAAGTGTGAATCAAGATATTACACTGGGAAAGTTTGGCACTTTCTGTAGGTCTGGTGTACAGTTCTCAAGTGTGAACTTGAGACAAACATCACGCTGCGATGTCAAAAGGTCACACACACCCTCTTTAGGGAGCCCAATCGTATGTTCATCAATCGTATGTTGAGTTTGCTAACCACAGAGGAATCTTTAAGTAGTCTTGGGAGGCTCTCGTACATAATAGGGAGGTTGTTGTAGACGATGCCTGGCCAGCATCCAAGTATGCTTCATGGTGCTAGACTGAGAATAACCCAAAAACCATTTCCAGAAAGTATGGGGGCTGTGAGCTGGCATCTGTCTCTGCTCTCACTAGAAGGCTAGCGACTCGAGAACCAGAGGCTGACGCATAGGCACAAAATCAAGAGTGATTTCCAGGGTGATATAGCCAATAAGACAGACAGATGGATGGATGGACAGAGAGACAGGCAGACGTGCTAGAGAGGTGGCTCAACAGTTGGGAGCACTTGATGCTCTTGCAGAGGACTGAGGTTCTGTTCCCAGCACCCTCATATGATGGTTCACAGCCACCTATAACTCCAGACCCAGGGGTTCTGACACCCTCTCCTGGCCTCCATGGGGACCTGCACACACGTGAACTTTTACATAAAGACACACACACATAAAATTTTTAAAAAGAAGGATAGGTAGATATTATAGAAAGATACTAGATGGCAAATAGATAGGTAGGTGGATAGATAGAGGGATAGCTAGATGATATAGATAGATGGATGGATAGACAGACAGACAGACAGACAGATGATAGGTAGATAGCTCACACCATTATGGAAGACGACAAGTCCCACAACAGACTGTCTGAAAACTGGAGAGCCTGGAATGCTGGCAGCAGCACACCTGGGCTCGGGGCCGAAGGACCTAGATCCAAGGACATCAAGGGTGTTACTGTCAGGCCAAGACCAAAGGCTTGAGAACCTGGCTGTGCCAGTGGCATCCAGAGCTAGAGACCCAGAGCTCGCTTTGCTGAAGGGGCATGCCCAGCTCCAGGAGAATGAGAGCATGCTGTTTCCTCTGTCTCAGTTTTCCCAGAGGTCCTAGCTGACTGAAAGATATCCACCCACACCGAGGGTTGCTCTCTCCATCAGTCCCCTGAGCAACATGCCAGCTTCCGTGGGGAACACCATTAACACCATTGCAGACAATCTCTCCAGCATGTCATTGGTTCTCTAGGCATTCCTTAATCCGGTCAAGTACATACTCAAAATGAGCCATCCTGAGCAGTGCTACCAGTGACGTTCCGTTCCGAATAAATTACAGAACACATCGAACAAATCTTTGGTGGTCGTTTTGAATTTTCAGAATTGCAAATTCAGAGTGTGACACTTTAGAAAGACAGCAAGGTGACATTGCAGACGAAGGAAGGTGTGAAAACACGAGACCATATCCAATGATTTCCATGAGATGCTTTAGAGAGAAAACTTTACATCCCCAGAAGCCAGTGATGAAAGAGAATGCTTGTCCAATCAGATGTCAGAGCAGATGTGCAAGAGGTTACAGGGAAAGAAAGCTAGCTCAGCGTGACAACGAATTTTAGAGGAGCCCAATCATGAGTGGGAAAACTTTAAACACAGCCAAGGATAATGATGCCTGGGCTCGATGCCCGCCCTGCTGTGTGTAGCCTGATTGTACACACCTCAAGTGCTGTAAACGTTGCAGAAGAGGTAAACAAACAGCAGTAGACTAGGGCAGAGCCCTCTAACCGTGTGAGGCCTGAAAACTTTACAATCTAGTGGTCTTTTGGGGGAAAGTCTGTATAGTCAAGAGTTCTGGTTACCAAGGGTTAAAGTCCTAATTGAAAAGTAACACACACTAGTCTGGGGGGGGGGAGCTCAGTAGAGTGCTTGCTGGGATTTGAGTTTTATCTCACATAAAACAAAATCAAAACAAACAAATAACCACACAACACACACACACACACACACACACACACACACACACACACACACAGCCTGTGTATCACGTCATGTGCTTTTAATCCCAAACAGAGGCAAGTGGAACCTGGGACCTCACTGGCCAGCCAGCCTCACAGAACTAGTGAATTTCAGATGAATTGTAAGACCTGGCCTCAAGGGTAGGTCCCAAGCTCACTTGGCAACATGCCTGTGACATGAGCATGAAGACAAGTTAGATTCCTAAGTACCATTGTGAAAAGCTGGGCACGGTGCATGCGCCTCTAACCCCAGCACTGGGGCCAACCAACCTACCTGAATCAATAAGGTTTTACTTAAGGGGGAGGCCACACACACACACACACACACACACACACACACACACACACACACACACACACACACACACCACACACACACACACCACGGATGGTTTCTGAGAAACAATACCCAAGGTTTACCTTTGGCCTCCATACACAGGCACACTTACACACACTTGCACACGTATTAACATGCACACATACGTTAGCATATAGCGTTTCATATATTTGTGCTCTTTTGTCTTAAAATATGTCTATTTTCTGACCACCATCTCCCTGTGCTCTGAGTTCTGTGTTTTGTGGCCGGGTCCTGGGTTCCCAAGCTTCCAGCCTGAAAAGCCTTTTACTTGCGTTGTGATCGTGGGATCTATTATGCCCTTTAGGCAGCTTCATGCACATTTAACATCGCCATTTACTTAAGACATAATTTGCAGCATTTTCCAAATGAGTGTTGGGGGGTTTTCCCCCTTTTGACCTACTTAAGTCACATATCTGGGTTAGTTGGTGGTAGGGCAGGGAATCTGAGCTGTGAGGAGAATAGCATTCCGGGGGCGGGGTTAGCCTCTCAGCATGGAAAACAGCTCTTAGTCATTCTGAGTAATGACAGAACAGCTCCACTGCAAGAGCCCTGCAGGCTATGACCTGGAACTTCTTTTACTTTTTAAATCACTGATGATTTTACTTTGTGTAAATGGGTGTTTTGCTTGAGTGTATGTTTGGAGAGCACAGCATCCCCTGGAACTGAAGTTATAGATACTTTTAAGCTGCCATGTGGGTGCTGGAAACCTGGGTCCTTGGCAAGAACTGCCTGTGTGCTTAACCAACGAGCAGCTCTGCAGTTCCCAGACCTGTAACTTCTTCTACAGGGCCTCCAACCATTTCCTTACGGTGGAAGTGTCACCTTTAACCCTACCCCTTGGGAGGCAGAGGCAGGAGGATCTCTAAGTTTGAGGCTAGCCTGGTCTACAGAACAAGTTCCTGGACAGGCAGGGCTATGCAGAGAAACTCTGTCATGTGGGGGGGGGAGAAGTAACTGTTTTTCCAGAGGACTGGGTTCGATTCCTGCACGCGCACCTGTCAACTCACAACTGCTTGTCACTCTAGCTCTAGAGGCTCTGACTCCCTCTCCTGGCCTCTACAGGCACTGCACGTAGTTGATAAACTCACTCGGGCATACGGGCATACCAAGCAACCAACAAATAAATAAATAAAATCTTTTTTGGTACTGTGTTACACTTGGCTGATTTACTTTTTTTTTTAATTTACTCTTTAAAATGATGTAAACTTACCTTTCCAAACATTTCACTCACACTCTAGATCATGCCCCAGTCTCAGATTAGGTTGAGCTCAGGATGCTGTGGGAAAAAGAGCCCACTGTCAAAGACGGTGAGAAAATGACTCAGGCGAGAGCAGAGCCACGGTCTTGGGCCAGGAGATGCTGTGTGACATGCTGCCAGGTCTCCTGGGGCTGTCCTGGTCCCTTTCTTGGAGAACGCCTACCCTTGCTGTGTGCGTGCTCAGTTTTCTCCTGGGGACCATCTTTCCACTGAGTGTTTATGACACGAAGAACCCGTATTTCCCTTGACCCTCGGTCACACTGTGCCGGTGCCCGGTTGAAGTGTCTTCAGACTCTTCTTGGAGAGATTAGAGACTCCATGGACATTTCCCTGGCTTCATCATCCGTAGCTAAAGAAACGGACCAGACAGGTGAATATCCACTTAAGTGGGGGTCCACTGGGAGTGCGGGTGGGGGTGAGGATGCCTGTGGGTTCCAGTGACAATAACAGCCTTCTCCTGGAGCACGGGCCACCCGTAGGGTGACACTGACCCACAAACCCATGGCTTCTGGAAACTGACAGGCTTTCTTCGGCTCAGCCTCCATCCAACCTGTGTTGAATTCGGCTCACCTGTCTTTAATCACAGGCCTCCCCATGCGTGCTGGGAGCGTGAGGGATAGATAACAAATCCGGCGGGCAGGAACACTCACTGCGTTTGATGAGTTGAACTGGAACAGGTGGGAAGCTTTGGGTTTTCACACTAGATAGAAACGTGAGGACCGAACGTGAGATCTGAAACAGTGTCCAGGCACTGCAATCTCGATGGTCTAACGTGGTGGGAGGCACACTGTTTCACTCAGAACGTTTTTGGGCTGCCTAATCATATTGGAAATATGTATTTGGTGACTGACTCCCTTCCAAAAAATGCTGCTTCTCCCCTGGGAATGCTGTAGATAGTGGGAAACAAATTGTGGTCTGAGAGGCACAAAAAGGTGTTCGTCAGTCCAGAGGGTTTTCTTGGTCTTGCTTTATCTATAGTCAGGCTACTTCTGGGCTAAATTATAATTGAGTAGGAAATGGTTTGTGCCCTGGTTCACAGTTTGAAAATGACAAGGAGAATATTATTTGTGTGCCTGTCCATATATCAGTGACAGCACAGCTCAGAAACCGCTTGCCAAGTGCCAGAGTCCCTTTGAAGGACAGATGTATCACTTGTTTCCATATACTGTTTGGAAACCTATGCACCATAAGTTTAGTGCACACTTCTGGAAGTTTTAACAAATGCACAAGGACATGGAACCAATCCTGCTGCCCTGAGTAACACCTTTTCTCCACCTCCCGCCCTCCAACCACCAACACGTTTTCTGTAATTCGTGCTTTTCCGGGACATTGCAGAAGATAAATCAGACTTTCAATGTGCCTGAGAGTCCTGATAGACTCCTAGAGAAAACATGAGTGGTGTAAGAATCCACAAGCCCACTCATCCCTCGGATGCTGCTTCTGACAGCTCTGTGACATAGGTGGGAAGCGATGAGGGGCTGGGGCAGGATGTGGGGACGTCCAGGAGCCCGTGGCCAGTGGACTGAGGACCAGGGTCAGGATGCTGAAAGGTGTGGGCTGGATGGGCAGAGCGTTTTAGCAAATGGCTCTGGAGCATGGGGCCCTGTGTTTAGGCCTTCTCATCGTCCCTCAAGAAAAGCCAGACAAGGATGGATGTGTTTCTAATTACAGCTGGCTTTCAGCCTGTGCCCTTGAGTGAGCAGTGTCCTATCCCTGGGCTGCATGAGTGTCTAGATGTAAACATTTTCTATTTCTGTTTGTAGAGCCCAGTCCTCATGGCCGCTTGGAGTGGAATGCTTTCTTCCTCCTCGGTTTTAGTTTGTCTGTGTATGGCTTTGACTTTGACTTGAGAAGCCTTCAAGCCTGGCTAACAATGTTGAATTTTATCCAGTATTAATATTACTAGGGAAACGGTGAGGTGCTCCCAAGAAGCGAGTGACTCATAAGAGACTAAAATGTCCAAGTTTTTAGTATAATTTTGTTCTTAACAAATGGAACAACAAACAATCTTTTTTTTTTCTTTTTTTTTTTTATTCAGAAACTCTGTTCAGAAAGCACAAAAGTTGTGTATCGCATGAAATCTGTGCTGAACAAAGCTCTTTTGTTCTTGTTTGCTTTCATTGACTTGGAGAAATTTGGACAAATTTTGCACAGTCTTACAGGCTGACAATTGTACGTGCCCAACCTCGACCAGCAAGGAAGATGCGACTCCAGGAAGATCTTCTTCATGCAGTTTTAATCAGGATCCTTGAAACATGTTTCTTCTGACCCGCAGGACCCCGGAGGACCCCTGCACAGGCTTAAATCCCCTTGCGCTAACCAACCCCAGTGAGCTACGTGGACCCTGCAGATAGGCTACTCTAACGCTGGAAGCAGACAGGCTGAATAGACTTAACTAAATAAGGGCTTGTTTACGCCAGAGAGTGCGCGCCCTCGGGGAGGTGGAAGGCGGAAGCCAGCACCATCTTTAAGGCGGCACTTCGCAGCTCTCTACAGACAATGATTTACTCAGTGCTAATTACCTCAGAGACTTAGCATGGAACTCTGCCCACCACAGCAACATCCCTGGAGCTGGAGGAAGAACCATGCTTCTTGTTGCTGTTTGCTGTTGTTTTGGAGTCCAGAACATAGAACGCTTATTGTCTCAGTTACTTTTTCTATTGCTGTCATACGACACCATGGACAGAGCAATATGTAGAACAAGGAGTTTATCGGGCTTCAGTTTCAGAGGGCAAGCCCATGGCCATCAAGGTGGGGGACATGGCAACAGACAGGCAGGCATGGTTCTGGGACAACAGCTGAGATCTCAAATCCTTGAAAGAGAAACTAGGGATGGCATAGTATTTTGAAACCTCAAAGCCCACCTCCCGGTGACACACCCCCTCCCACAAGGCCACACCGCCTTGGAATTAAATGCCCAGAAGCTGTAGCTTCTCGCTGACGCACAGTAGGTGACCAGGGAGAGGTCCCTTAGCCTTTGGGCACTGACCTGGCCAAAACAAGGATAATGGTGTCACACCTCAGCCTCGGTGTCCCTCCCTGTCAGTGGCCTCTCCTCGCCCCTCTTCCAGAGTGTTGGGGAAGGGCTGGTTCTTCAGCCAGCCAGCCAAGTCCCAGTATTTTCTCACACCCTGCCTCACCTGGCCTTCTCCATTTGTGCTGAGAAGCAGAAGCTAGAAGCAGAGCTATGAGCGAAATTCTAAAATTAGGAAGGCTAATTTTTTAAAAAATACTGGTACCATCAACGTGACCTGAGAGTTGGCTCAGGAGTCAAGAGCTTATCCTGGTCTCACAGAGGACCCATCTTCAGTTCCCAGCACCATATTGAAAGGCTGACAACTGCTGGTCCATGGATTCAAGCACCCTCTTCTGGCTTCTGCTGGTACTGCACATACATGCAAACACACACACACACACACACACACACACACACACACACACAATAGAGGGAGAGGGAGAGGGAGAGGGAGAAGGAGAGAGAGAGAGAGAGAGAGAGAGAGAGAGAGAGAGAGAGAGAGAGAGAGAGAGAGAGAGGGAGGGAGGGAGGGAGACTAAAAATTAAATATCTCAAGTACAATGATAAACTATAGCATTAATTAATTAATTAATTTTACCCACTTCTAATTTCATTTCAGAAATGTTGAAATACCTCTTTCCCCGACATCTTAACCCCATTCTCCATGATGTCTGACAATGGCACAAGAGTAACTGCATTTCACCTGTTTAGATTTCATTTTCATCCATGCTGTATGCTTTGATATCCGACAGACCAAAAATTAAAAAAAAAAAAATCTGTTTTGGAAACTGTCAATTCTAAAAGTAAATTTTTGGGAAATAGTCTCAGATGCAATCTGGAATGAATTTTATTTTAAAGTATTGATGAAAACATTTTTGGCTTCTGAGCAGGCATACATTCTCTGCTGAGTATTTACTCAAATGTTCTTGCTTAAGTCAACATAATTACATTTTATTCGGTTTACTCCAACTCAGCAATAAGCTATTGCACCATTATTAATAGTTGATAAACGTATATTTGTGTATAGTAATCTGCTAGACATTTCAGGCATGATCCCTAACTTTGAAGACTAGCAGTCTGATTGGGGGAAAGAAAAAAAAATGGAGCAATTCTAAGGGAATTTGTAAGGCAAATTTAGTATTTAGGAAATGCCAGGGATGAAAAGAATCAGACCATACTCCCAGAATCAGAATCTCCTCCCAAACCATGGCAGACATTACTAGTTATTGCTGCATGATCTCTGTGGCCAGGGTGGCCCTAGGATCTTTTTCTTAAGTCACCACCAATAGATGAGGATCAGCATGCTAATCACCTCTGGGATGGATTGCATAACTGCTCAGAGGGCTTCCAAGATGAATAATTCTGGTTGGCTCTGTGCTTCGTGCTTGAGAAACTGAAGTAGCTTAGTGATTATGAGATCTGTTGGTTGAGAATGATTCCAAGGCCCATGAATCTTTAGCGAATTTCCCCTGCCAGCTCACAGCATGAAGTCATGTTGCAATGGGAAGAAGCATTTGGGAGACTAATCAGAAAATTCTGAAATCTGAATTTTAGATAAATCTGCAAACTGAAGAGACCCAGAAGAATAAGATTCCACTGTATCCTGCCACTAACTACTGATGTGATCTTTGTAAAAAAAAAACCAGCTTCTTGGGGTATTTGAACTTCATTATGAGGACAGGGAGAGAGAGAAAATTTTAATAACATTTTTTCCTCCATTATGGTCCAAACCAGAATACTAATATCAATAATTGGTGAGAAGACAATGGTTCTGCTTGAAGCTGATGGTTACTATCCCCGGGCCCCTATATCAGTCTTGCAGAACCTTCCGGAGTACATGGACGGGGTATTCATGACCAAAGGACCAAATCTGGAAACTCCCTAGGTGGGAGATTCGATGATCGCCTCCCAGCTGAGCAAACACGTGTTAGTGAATGTGAGCCAGCTGTACCTGGCTCAGTACGGTTGTACAGAGCTTTGCTAGAACAAGACTCTCACTGTTGGATCTTAGCATGGAGGAGGTCTTGGGCTCCATGCCCAGTGCTGCAGCAGTAAAATAAAACAATAACCACACGTCCCGGAGATGGCCTCTCTTGGGGGAATTTTGAAGCAGAGAAAGCGAGAGTGCTTCTAATGAAGCATAATTGCTTAGGGCAGCTCACTTCCCACTCACCCGTGACTTCCTGTTTGGGGACTTCTGTGCAGCCTGCATGATTTTTTTTTATTTATTTATTTATTTATTTACATTTCTTTGTTGTCACCAGCATGGGACACCTCAGAACCAAAGCTGAGAACTGGAACAGTGGTATTCTCACTCGCCATCAAATGCCAGGTCACAGATGTTCAACACAGCAGAGTTGAATGAATAACTGAATGGACAGATGGGTGAATGAGTGAATGAATGGCCAAGCAGAGATCACCGTGCTTAGAAGATGCTACTTGGGGATGAATACATTTATTTGGCTTGTGGATTACACTTCATCATCAAGGAAGCCAGTGCGGGCACTCAAGGCAGGAACCTGGAGGGGTCTCTGTAGCAGAGACCACGGGGGCTTGCTGCTTGCTGTTTTACCCCAAGGCTCATGTTTAGCAACCCTTCTTATATGTAGCCCAGGACCATTGCCCGGGGGTGGCACCATCCACCAGTGTGCTGGACCATCCCATGTCAATCAGCAATCGAGAAAATGTCACACCAATAGGCTCGCTCACAGGACAATCTGGTGGAGACAGTTCCTCAACTCCTCTTCCTAAGTTGGTCACTAAGATTGGCCATCATATTATGGGATACATATCGTTATGGTGACTAAAGGAATAGAGGAGGAGGAGTAACGAACTTTGCAAGCAGAAGGTGAGCAATGACCAAGAGTCTGGTCAAGGCTCACTGCGCTTAGCAGGAATAATTTTGTTAGTTCAACTGATGTCATTAGAAGATGGACATTGTCCTTTGAGATTCCAGATTCCAAAGGCGACAATGGCTCCTGAGGAATCTTTGGGGTGATAACAAGGTCATGGCCCACGTAGGATTGTGTGTTACTTACGAAGCCTGTCGTCCTGAACCAAGTTCACGCAACACCAAAGCAGCTGGGTTCTTAAACCGTTAGTTAGGCTGGTTGTTTACGTAGTTTAGGGTCCCAGGCTCAGTTTTGTCAGAACAGGCCCTTTCAGCTCACCTCTTTGCTCTGCTGTCCCCATATAATGTAATCAGGAGGCTCGGGAAATGACATAGCAAGCGTCCCTGGGACAAGAGCTAACAGGAATGAGAAGAAACCGGCCGTGGTTAACGTGCATGATGGGAAGATGGGAGGAGAGCCTGTTTCTTTGAGAAAGCTGGAAGCAAGCTCCCACACATGAGCTTCGAGACCTTCAAATGCTTCTCTTCCAGGACAAACGTCTCCCCAAGGACACGCAACAGCCACTTCGGCTGCCATTTCTGGGTAAGAACAAGCAAAGGGCATGTGGCAAGAGGAGGTCTGCGTGCTGTTAAATACCTTGCAAGTCCAGGACAAGTTCCCCAGCAAAGAAATTTCCAGCCCAACCTATCATGAGCTTAGAAAGGGAGAAACAAAGCCCGAATGACAACATGTGAGTGCAGTCAGCATGTGAGTCAATCAACATGTGAGTCAATCAACATGTGAGTCAATCAACATGTGAGTCAATCAACATGTGAGTGCAGTCAGCATGTGAGTGCAGTCAGCATGTGAGTCAATCACATGTGAGTGCAGTCAACATGTGAGTCAATCAACATGTGAGTGCAGTCAACATGTGAGTGCAGTCAGCATGTGAGTCAATCAACATGTGAGTCAATCAACATGTGAGTGCAGTCAACATGTGAGTACAGTCAACATGTGAGTCAATCAACATGTGAGTGCAGTCAGCATGTGAGTCAATCAACATGTGAGTACAGTCAACATGTGAGTCAATCAACATGTGAGTCAATCAACATGTGAGTCAATCAACATGTGAGAGCAGTCAACATGTGAGTGCAGTCAACATGTGAGTCAATTATCATGTGAGTCAATCAACATGTGAGTGCAGTCAACATGTGAGTACAGTCAACATGTGAGTCAATCAACATGTGAGTGCAGTCAACATGTGAGTCAATCAACATGTGAGTGCAGTCAGCATGTGAGTGCAGTCAACATGTGAGTGCAGTCAGCATGTGAGTCAATCAACATGTGAGTCAATCAACATGTGAGTGCAGTCAACATGTGAGTACAGTCAACATGTGAGTCAATCAACATGTGAGTGCAGTCAGCATGTGAGTACAGTCAACATGTGAGTACAGTCAACATGTGAGTCAATCAACATGTGAGTCAATCAACATGTGAGTGCAGTCAACATGTGAGTACAGTCAACATGTGAGTCAATCAACATGTGAGTGCAGTCAGCATGTGAGTCAATCAACATGTGAGTACAGTCAACATGTGAGTCAATCAACATGTGAGTCAATCAACATGTGAGTCAATCAACATGTGAGTCAATCAACATGTGAGTCAATCAACATGTGAGTGCAGTCATCATGTGAGTCAATCAACATGTGAGTGCAGTCAACATGTGAGTGCAGTCAACATGTGAGTACAATCAACATGTGAGTCAATCAACATGTGAGTGCAGTCAGCATGTGAGTACAGTCAACATGTGAGTCAATCAACATGTGAGTCAATCAACATGTGAGTGCAGTCAACATGTGAGTCAATCAACATGTGAGTGCAGTCAACATGTGAGTGCAGTCAGCCTGTGAGTGCAGTCAGCATGTGAGTGCAGTCAACATGTGAGTGCAGTCAACATGTGAGTCAATCAACATGTGAGTCAATCAACATGTGAGTGCAATGAACATGTGAGTGCAGTCAACATGTGAGTCAATCAACATGTGAGTGTGATCAAGCCTAGCTTCAGTACCAGACTTCCCAAGGCACAGAGGTGTCTCTGTGGAACACACGATCAGCTCTGTTGAAGTGGACTCCAGAGAACCCAGGCAGGGCTCACCCTGGAGGGGGAGAAGGTGTTGCCCTGGCAGATGAGGCAACAGTGGGAATGGCAGGCATGGGAGCCAAGGCCAGAGCACAGGATGCTGCGGCCTCTGAGGCCCTGGGAGGTCCAGTCTCTACTCAGTTACAAAACCCATCCTTTGACATGCCACATAAAAAGATAATTACACATCAGCTTTGCCCACAAAGAGGTCACACTGTACAAGACCAGACATGCCTCTAGCTCAAAACAGTCTCCCTGGTCAAGGTCCTGCTTGAGCACGTAACTGAGAAGAAGTGAACCAGAGCCATTCTGGGTGTCAGCCCTAAAGTGTCTTCTCGATTCACCATGTCCGATTCATCGGGAAGGGCTCAGACCGAGTGGAGGCAATCAGCTTGCCCCTGAGAGCGCTGAGGTTGGACCTGGGGAGAACAAGGAGGTTAAAATCCTACCTACCATGCTTCCTTCTCAAGAGGGGCCTGGGGTGATGAGCAGACTCTGAAGCCCTGCCCAGGGGACTCAGCAGAACACCTAACCCTTTAACAGGTCTGCTCCTTGACTACAATCATTTTCTCACCCCAGTCCTGTCCCTTAGGTGTGATCTCAGCCCCCGTGTTCTGACCTCCTCCTGCAGCATGAGATGCGGTTACAAGGACATCACGTGCTTGAAATGATCAACATGAGCGCTTAGAGCCTCCGACGAGGCTGGGCTCTCGGCAGAGTACAGCTCGCTTTGCGGAAGTGCTGTTGTGCACCTTTGCAAAGTCCTATAGAACTGTGGCGAGGAAAGGGAAATTTACGTTGGAAGTCTTCCACCCGTCAGCTGAGTTCCCATTACTCGGCTGGATGACTGTGGCATGGCAAGGAGCAAGCCTGGAGCTCAGAGCCAAGTGTGGATGGCTGCCTCTCCGCTGGCTGTCAGGAAGGTGAACTCGGGGAGGACACGGAGCTGTGAAAAAGGCACACATGCGACCTGCCAGGTCTCGGCAGCCCCCAACCCCTGGATGCACCTGCAGAAGAGATGACAGACGGGAGGTGTAAAAGCAGAGGTACTCCTGCCCTGTCCATTGCGAAGAAAACAAATCCGTCTAAGGGCAGGAATGGCCACTCGGGACCACATACAGTGCTCCCAGAGGAAACTCTTATCTCCCTATGTAGCGATGCCCCCGCCCCTGGAACCTGGTCTTAGCTCTGAGATGAAAGGGCGCTTATGTAAGACTGGAAACTGTCCCGTGGTTAGGAAACATGGGGCTCTTTTAAATCATCGCCTCAGTGTTCCTTACCAATTAGCAATGTTGTCAGTTTATTAACCATGTTCTAGAAAGAAAGGAGAGGGCCAGGCAGAGTGAGAGGATGAGAGGGAGAGAGAGAGGCAGAGAGAGACAGAGACAGAGAGACAGAGAGACAGAGAGAGGAGCCTGGAGGGTCTTGGGTTGCTCTGCCAGCCTGGTGACGCCCTGGGGCGATGTGCCTGTGGATTGGAACTTCAGAGTTCTGGTCCCAGGATTGAATTGTCAGAAAGCCCTTTCCTTGCTCACCCATGTAGAGGTGATGCTCTTGTAATCTACACAGGACACCTTTCTGACGTTTCCATGACAACATTGTGTGGACTAGGATGGTCCTTATCCGAGATCCTTCCCTGGTTGAATTCTTGGATCCTTGGGTCCCTAAAGTTGCTAGAAACGGTCTGAAGTGCATTTTGAGCATTCCAGGAGAGGACAGGAGTTGCTGGCGTGACAGGTGAATCAAGGGTCATCAGGGGGCTGTTCCTGGCTGCTGTGAGCCTCGTGCACAGGAGCGCTGTGTGTCTCTGTTTGTTTGTGGAAGCGGTGTCTAGGTGGAGACCGGGCGAGCCTGACAGGCATTGTATCACAGTCCGCTGAGAATCAAGTCATAGCGAATGAGCTTTGGGCAGCGCTATCTAAGCTGTGGGAAGATTCCAGAAGCTAGCTTACAGCTTTGTCATCCTGCTCATCTGCAATGTCTCGGTGTTTAGGAAAAGCTAAAGGCCGCATGTCCAGTCCTGATTGCATGTCGCAGGAAACTGTGGCTTGTAGAAGCCACCTGCTTCCCAGGGCATCACAGCCCGTTAGTGGCAGAGCAGGGGTTTAGAACTTGTGTCTCCTGACCAGCTGTAGGACTCTCCCTCTTTGTCCTGGGCTCTAGGCTGCTGTTTTTCCAGACCCAGTCAGACTCTCAAGAGCCATGCAGTTTCCACCAGCCTCAGCGCTGTTCGTAGTTCAACAATCGCCCCCTCCCCCACGGGTGTTCATTCTTTCTCCAAACACTCATTATGTTCAGATTCTTGTAAAATGTTTTCATGCTAAAATATGAGGTGCTGAAATACAAGAGGGCAAAAAAAAATGTTTTAACTTTGAAAATATTTCTAATTGGCAAAACCTATAAAATGGTAGGAACTCACATGCAGAAACGTATCAACGATGGGTCTATACAAGGGATAATATTGGGGGATGAGTTTCTTCTAGAAACACTATTGATGTTTGTACTTGGTCTGAAACCCTAGTTGTTAGCTATTAACAGTCATGGACTTCCAGCCCTCTGGAATCATAAGTTCAAACAAACTCTTTCTTCTATTTCTATAAGTTGTCTTGGCTGTGGTGTTTTGTCACAGCAACAGAAAAGTAACTAATACAGAAGACAGTACCAAAGAGTGGGTATGGCTGCGACAGGCCTGACCATCTTGGGTTTTGGAGGAATGTGGAACGCTTTGGATCTTTGGACAAGAAAAGTGGTTGAGTGGTACAAGCAAAGCTTAATGGACCACACTCACAGGAGTCCAGAAGACAACAGTCTGGAGAGCAGTGTGGGCTGTAGCGGTCAACTCAAGAGGGTTCAGAGGGGAGGAGATCAGCAACTGGACTAGATAGCATGGACGTGGTTCTTTGGCAAAGAATGTGACCCCTTTCTGCCCCCCTGTCCTTAGAACATGCCTAATGCTAAATTTAAAAGTAATGGACTAGTTTTGTTGCTGGAGAAGACTTCGAGGCAGTCTAAGATTGACTCAGCTATGTGTTTATTAGTAAGCGCTCTTATGTGGCTCTACAATGAAAAGGAACACAGAAAGAAATAGAAAATGTACAGTCTGGAGAGGGAAAGAACAGTGGCAAGCTTGGCGTTGCAGCCAAGACTTGTGAGGGAGGAAGGGCTGTAAAAATGTCATCAAGAAAAGGCCTGGTCTAGGATGTTCAATCTAAGAGTCTAATGCAGGAGATGGGTATAAGAGTATGGGTGAGGCAGGTGTGGCCTGGCCCTACAGACAGCACAGAGGTGACCAGGCTATTAACCACACTTACTTCCATCCAGCCTTCTGGTTGATTGGAAGCAGGTTCTCTCTCTCTCTCTCTCTCTCTCTCTCTCTCTCTCTCTCTCTCTCTCTCTCTCTCTCTCTCTCTCTCTCTCTCTCTCTCTCTCTCTCTCTCTTCTCTGTGTGTATGTGTGTCTCTGCCTCTGTCTCTGTGTGTCTGTCTCTGTCTCTGTCTCTCTCTGTCTCTGTCTCTGTCTCTCTGTGTGTGTCTGTCTCTGTCTGTCTCTGTGTGTGTGTCTGTCTCTGTCTCTCTCTGTCTCTGTCTCTGTCTGTCTCTGTCTCTCTGTGTGTGTCTGTCTCTGTCTCTGTCTCTCTCTGTCTCTGTCTCTGTCTCTCTGTGTGTGTCTGTGTCTGTCTCTGTGTGTGTGTCTGTCTCTGTCTCTCTCTGTCTCTGTCTCTGTCTGTCTCTATCTCTCTGTGTGTGTCTGTCTCTGTCTCTCTCTCTGTGTCTGTCTCTGTCTCTGTCTCTGTCTCTCTGAGAGATATAACTCTGCCTGTTTAACATTCCTGCTTTCCCCGGTGCTCTTCTGTGAGCATAAGGCCCGGGTGCCCCTCCACAGTTGATGTGAGCCCCAAGGACGGGCTTCTACCATTGTTGGGAAATAACAGCCATGCATCTCCATCAATCCACCCGTGTAGTAGTCAGATGGACACTGAATCACAAAGGAACAGTCAGGGAAAGATCTGGAGAACAAAACTCAACCAACCCTGCGTAGCCTGGGTATGGATGGATTCCCAGAGGAACACAACAGGACAGCAGCTCTCTGAAGAGTATGGGCAAGGGACTCTGGCTTTGGCCAAAGTTGACCATGTGCTCAAAGGGTAGAATCAGCAAAGGCGGTTCAGCTTCAAAGTACAGCGCTAACCTTCTCTTCAAGGTCATTCGAGGTCACTGGAAGAAACTGCATTGTTTGTGACCTTGTTCCCAAAAAAGAGGGCGGGCAAGTCTAAATTCCCTTTTCCTCTGACTTAGAGTAGGAACCCTAAGAGCCCACAGCCTGCTCACCAGCCAGGTGTCAGGAGACGAAAGCTAATGTCATGAAGATCTGACTACAGGGGTGATTTCATCTCCACAAGGGTGAAAGAAGTTCATCCAAGCTCTTGCATCCAAGATAGCAGCCTCTTTCTCACCCAGTTATTGGCAAGAGATGCTTCAGCTTTGTCCAAAAGGGCTCTGGGACTTGGAAAAATATGCTGAGAAAAAGAGACAATGTCATGCAAATTCCAAATTCAGCTTAATTCCAAATGTAATGGTTTCCATTCTCTCTCATTGTTTATTGATGTGGAAGCAGAAAGCTTCACATGGAAAAACAACAATGAATTTCTAATAACACAGGACATATTTAGAATCTGGCTAGCTGCGTCTTAAGAAGTACCCTTGCTGAACTCCTCACTAGCACCTATTTCCAAAATTCATATACTTTTTCCAAGTTTTGATTTCCAAAGACAATAAACCAACCACTGTTTATACTTACAGCACGTGTGTGTGTGTGTGTGTGTGTGTGTGAGAGAGAGAGAGAGAGAGAGAGAGAGAGAGAGAGAGATTTTATTGTGTTGATTGGAGTTAGACATTCATTCATCCTATCTCCTCCAGTTAGATTACACTTCTCTTTGTCATAAACTGAAATGGTTTTTTCCACCTACGTAGAACTGTGAGATAAATTGTATATAACACCATGCTTTCAAATGCATGGTTCTGATGAGAACATTCTGAAATTTGAAAGTCTTTCTTGGAGCTGGAAGAGTAGTAGCCTGTTGGAATGATAAGAAACATCCAGAAAAGAATCATTAACAGTTACTGAAGCCTATGACCTCTCAAGGCTCGAGGGACTCCTCAAGGGATGAGGGTGTGTGCACACTAGCTCGCCTGTGACAGCATAGGGGGAGTGAGAGGAAGTTGCCATATAAATAAATGATAAATCAGCCGAAGTAGACCAAGCCAACAGAGAATACTGCCTTTCTTCTGCAGTCCAGAAAGCGTAGAAAGCAAGAGCAGCCAACCTCTGGACGGGACCAACAGTTGAAGGGCATTGTCTGTGATGCGGGTGTGAAAGGGTAGTTTCAAATCCTGCTCACGGGTAACAGCACAAACACAGATGTGCCATACAGGACCTCAGATCTCATCCTGAGTCCGAAACACCGGTAGAGCAGTTTGAGCCAGTAACACACGGAAGACAACAGCAAAAGCCCCAAACACAGCTCAGTCTCTGCCTGGCTTGACTCACATAAGGCGGCCTTAAAAAGGAAGAGGCGTGAAGGTTTCAAGTCATATTTTTCTTTATTCTTTACTGGTCTGCACAAAAAAGTCCAGTATTTAATATTAGGAAAAAGCAATCAGCGTGAATAGGCTCTAAGGGCCCAACGTTCACAAATCAACTTTAAAATAACTATGATGATGATGATGATGATGATGATGATGATGATGATGATATGATGATGATGGTGGTGGTGGTGGTGGTGATGGTGGTGGTGAGGATGATGATGAGGTTAAAAGTTCTCTGGAAGGGGTGGATAGCACTCATAGACAAATGCGATGCTGTTGGGTGTGGCAGTATATCTCCCAGATGGTACCTCATGAGGACAAGAAGGGGACCCTGGCGAGAACCTGAAGTTTGTCACTGTGAGAGGCCATGAATGAGGGTGCAGCTTCAGTTACAGTGAAGACCGCTCCACCTGAGGGATGTTGGTAGATTCTGGGACCGTGGGCTGTCCGTCAAAGACAGTGGCCTGTGTGGGATAGAGCTGTCCTGAGCCCACAGGACAACCCGGGTCGCCGCCAATGGCAACGCCGGAGAAATGGAGCGTTTCAATCCCTTTGGAACCAGAAGGTCCTGAGTGAGTCCCAGACGTGAGCTTTTCACACTCCTGGGTTTGGGTTTGGGTTTAATCCGACTGTAACTCTGCTATTTTTCCCTCTTAGAACAGAAAATATCATAGGCCAGTGTCATCCAAGCAACCCCTGAGGTCCCCTCTTCCCAGGTGACTTCAGGCTGTGTGAAGTCGTCAACGAAAGCTAACCAGCACACGAGTCGTGTTTGCCCGTGTTCACTTTCTAAGTGAACGGAGCCCAAGGTGAGACTGAAATGGTGGAAACCAACGCTCCGCCCACCCCAGTTTTTTCCACCCAAAACTTCATGGAACGGAATGTGTTAACTCTGCAGGTGATACGACATTGAATTACCCATGTGTCCATCACAAGGGAGCCCGCGTGGATCTTCGGGTGTGCGTGGGAGTGAGGGTGTTGCCTGCAGAGATGCCGGCCCACCTTGTCTGAAAGGGTGCGCTTTGGAAGAAGAGTCCCACAGCCCTGACTCAGACCCCAGATGGCCCCAGGCTGACCAGTTAGTCACCTCACGGGCAACTGCTTCCTTCCCAGAGAAAGGCTTGCGGATGATAGTTGACTTTTGTTTGCTATGAGAGTTAAGTTGTTTGGAAATATAGAAAGTGCTAGAATGGAAGCCAAGCTAAATGTTGGTACCGGCCAGGCCACACTCCTGAGGAAAATCGCTCTGAGTAGCACGTTTGGCTTCCAGTGTTCCTTTCTGCTCGTGAAGAGAAAAAGCATGGCTCCTGCGCTGGAAGTTAAAGATCCTGAGCGGACGACATCTGGGGTCCAGGCAGGACATGTTGAGTAAGATCTCTGCAGAGGAACTCAGGCTGGGCGGCAGCCTATTCTGAAATCTTCCTTGGTATAGATGACGACACAGTGCTTCACGGGGTATCTAGCTTGCATCCCAGCCATCCAGAGCTGCCTCAGTTCCTCCGCGAACCCCCTACACTTTCCAAAAGCTAAGGAACTTGGAGTGACATACAGCCCAGGACAAGCTGGTACCTTGGGTAGCATCTTTGGTTCTTGTAGAAAACTCTTACGTGTGTTTTTGACTCTCGATGAGCATATGAATATGCATGTGTCCAGGTCAAATCAACAAAATATGAGAGCACTAATAAATGCTTTCGCTGCTCAGCACATTTCAGTGGACTGAATGGCTAAGCGTCTGAGCACTGCTTAGGGAGCATGGCCTCTGTCCCACCCAGAGTCCCTCTGTCCCTCATCCTCCCTGGGTTACTTACCCTTCTTTGCATTTCCAGACGAGAGTGCAGAAAATAATGGAATTTACAGAAGGCTGTAATACAGCATTTTAATTGAACACACCCTGGGGAATTTCTTTGGAAATATCTCTGGATTTGGGTGAGTTTCTGTCCCCAACTTTCCCTGAACACATAACATTCACATCAAAGGAATTCATTAACGGGAACTGTCTGGTTCCAGGACATTGTGGTCGGGACGGTTGTAAAGAGGCCTCAGCTGATTGACAAGTAAGAAACCATCAATTACAGACTAAAATAAAAAAGAAAGAATATGCAGAGAAGAGGACGAAAAGGGACCCAGGAACTCAGTGGTGTGGGGGGGGAGCCACAAAACAAAAAACCTTCCGAGGAGACTGTTAGACACTCAAATACAATGCTCTGGTAAATCCTATCCTCTCCTTGTGGAAGGATTAGCAGGGTTGGTCAGCCTGGGGCAGAGGCCGTTGTCTTCACTTCATGGAAGTCCACAGAAGTCCTAGGAGCAGCAAGCCCTTTGCTAAGAGGTCAACTTACAGCAGAAGGGCTAATGCGGAAAGTGAGCAGCTCTGTCACTTGGACGGAAGGCTTGGGGTACGTGTTTTCTTTTGTGTCTTTTCTGGAAAATCTGTTTCTGTGGAAGATAATGCCTTACCCTTTTCCACTAAAAAAAAATGGTACTTAGAAGTAATTTAAAACAGAATATAATTGTACCACCAGATCCATAATTACTTATTAAACATTGAGGTTGGTGGGTGTTTCATGGTGACTGAATACTCCTTCAAATATTTAAGTTCTGTGTATGTCTGCTTTTCAAAGGGGCCACTGCAAAGCTAAGTGTGGCCACATTTTATACTCAGCTTCATTGGGCCACCCTGATTTGTGTGTGTCTGTGTATGTGTGCAACTGAGTGTGTGTGTCTGTGTGTATCTGTGCGTGTGTGACTGTGAGTGTATGTGTGTATCTTTGTGTGTGTCTATGTATGAGTGTGTGTGTGTGTGTGTGTGTGTGTGTGTGTGTGTGTAGTTTTCAATTTTAAGTACTGGCAATTGCTCTATAGGTTTAAAACCTAAGGTAGCAGCACCCTGGTAAAGTCAAAGATAGCAAGCATGTGATCCACGAGCTGGATCCACTCTATTCCTGCTGTCTCTGCCGGGCTCAGCCCTGGCTGGCATTCATCATCAGCCTTTCAGACAGGCTGTCTCCTGCCTCTGCGACTCCAGAGTGACTGTCACCTGAGCAAATGCATGGATGCTTGTGTTTTAGAATCTTCTTGTTTTAAAATGCTTTCCTGACTCCGAGCTGTGGTCCTGGCCTGGAGGGAAGATGGGAAACTGGGTCCTTTGCCTCCCAAGACCCTTCTCATTTGTTACAGCTGGATGTCTACAAAACTTCCACATCGTGTTGGCAAAAGGAATTACTGAAACTCCTTTTGTGCTGGTGCTGAGAGTTTAATACAAATATGTGTAAGCACAGAATTTTAGACAGAGGCCTGGGTATTTTAAGTGAGTGCCATGGAGCCTAGCGGGCCACTGAGCTTCTCTCTTTGCAGTCTCCTTAAGACCAATGGAGGGGACGGCATGCTTGGGACCAGCCTTACTGGAGGAAGGAACCCATCAGTGATGACACCCTCTCTGAGCTGGGATCTAGATAAAATATATATGCCAGCCACCAGACACAGACGGAACTGGACATTCAGCCTAAACCTCACACCTTGAGTCATTGGATAAGAGGGACTTGAAAATAGACGGAAGCACAATCCCAGCACACCACGTTTTAATGGATCCAACATACTAGAAATACTTGAGGTTTAACATCTTCAGGCAACTTTTAAAACTTTTGCGTGCTTAAAGCATGATGGATTGTGTTTTAGCCTAATCAGCCTTTTCTAAGTTCTGCAGCTCTCTTGGAATTCTCCCCAGTTCCCAGTGGGCCGCCCACTACCAAGAGGGGGACCCAGCGGGGAGTTGACTGTAGTTACCTTGTTATTGCACAGGATGTTTTCTTCCCAGCTGCATGTAACTTTAGGCCCCGCAGCCAACGTCTCTACCCTCAGCTTCTATGGGTCCTTCTTGACCTATATTATAGCAAACATTTTACCCTTCTGTGAGATCAACTGCCATATATGAGTGAGATCACATGATAACTTTCTCTGTGTACCTCGTTTATTTCACTTGACATAATAGCATCAAGAATAACCCATATTTCTGTAAATGACAAGATTTCTTTATTCTAACTAATACTCCATTTCATATAAGCCACATGTATATAAATATCTGTATTTATCTATCAATGGCCACCTCTGCCCTTTATAATCTTTCTTCCTCATCTTCCAAAATGCTCCCTGAGCCTCAGATAATAAATGTCACATTTAGGGTTGGACACTTTGACCAGTTATGAGTTTCCTCATTAACCACCATCAATTGCACAAAGAAACTTCTCAGCTGGGGTCTGAGAGCTAAATAATCTATGGGTCTACAGATATGAATTTAGAGGACTGTTTGATACTATGGTATCTTGACTGTAATTGGGTCCCGTAAGCTCATAGGGAACAGCACTACTAGGAGGTATGGCTTTGTTGGAGTAGGTATGGCCTTGTTAGAGGAAGTTACCATGGAGGCAGAGTTTGGGGTCTCATCTGTGCTCAAGCTACACCCGATATCTTAGTTCACTTCCTGTTGCCTGCTGATCAATACAACACCGTGTCTACCTGCACAACACCATGTCCCACCATGATGATAATGGACTAAATCTCTGAAACTGTAAGCCGCCCCAATTAAATGTTTTTCCTTTGTAAGAGTTGCCATGGTCATGGTGTCGTCACAGCAATAGAAACTATAACTAAGATGGATGCTAAATATGTTTAGTAAACAATAGTAGTGTGCTCATTCCTGGGACCTGTGAACTCCCAGCCATGGGTTATTGTACAGAGGCATGAGTTTCCTCCAGTGGCAAGAGCCAGGAAATGCAACCAGGAAACAGGTGGTTACCTCCATAACATATATGCCATTATTACACACACTGGTCATTAATGTAGCCCACAAGGTTCACAGCTAGGTAAAACTGTTGACTTTTCTCTTCCTAATAGGCTGCACAGAACTTTCTGGTATTATGAAAACAAGCCAACATAGAGGAAGCTTCCATGTGAGCATCAGCCTGATTTCTCCATGTCCTGTGACCAAAGCATTCGGCACCTACTTAAACAGACGTTTTAATAACAAATTATTGCTTACGTCTGAATCTAAATTAATATTTGTACCTTTGAATATAATTTAAATTTTTTAATATTATTTTCCTTAAAGTGAACCATGCCGCCCCCCCAAAAAAAGATGACATTTAAGAGAAATGTGAAGCATGTATTTCTCTACCAGTAATGGAAGAAAAAACTAAGGTAATAAACATCTTAAGAACAAAAAACCCCCAAATAGGAACATGTTAAATATAGCTAAATCCGTTGCTTAGACACAGAGAATAACTCGAGTAACTCTAGATTTACATCTCATTCCTAAGTTCACTTCCTCCCAGTGCCAGAATCATCCCTAGGTACCAGCTGAACAAGAGCAACTGAATAGGCTTCCAAGAAACGCCAGCGACGGCCCATTCAGGGATAGCACCATCCCTATGCAGAGCTCAGGCTAGACCCCTGGCTTCTGGGCAAAGGACAGACCTCATCTTCACCTGTGGTCCCAGAAGACGTTTGTCTGAGGATGCTGCCCTCCATTGAGGGGTATGGAAGCCTTCAGGTTCGCTTCCTTTTCCCATAAGGCACTATGTCTTTCTGTTGCTGGCCGTGTGGTGACTGTCCATGTTAGTAATGTCCCTGATCTGTCCGTTACTCTGGTACTGACTCACTAAAGACGGGTTTCCCACGACCTCGGGAACCTCCAACTCACATTGTCCACATTTAAGACTGTTTCTTACCTTGATGGTTCTGCACCACAGCGCCAACATCAAATGATGACCTCCTCCCCTCGCTGACAACTCTCTGAATTCCATATTCTCCTGAGCTGAGTCTGCCTTCGAACTCCTGCGCCCGCCAGAGTCAAGACCCAGAAACTGCAAAGCGCCAGCACCTCAGAGACCCTCCTAGGCTCCATCTGCCCTCTCCTTTCTTTGGCCTTGTCCTTTCTGGAAAGGAAGGCTGACTGCCCATGGTGTGGTTTTCACGTAGCTTTATTTCCCCGTTCTGTCAAATCACTTCTCATTCTTCCTGTCCTGTTTGGACCTGATGTCCATTCTATGCTTTGTGGCTCCATATCCCCATCTTTCTAACACACAGGTCCAGCTCCCAGATCCAGGCCAAGGCCAGCTCTCTGGAGACCCACTACCAAGAAAAGGCAACTGGACAAGTTGAAGTTCAGTTTATCTATATTTTTGTGCTCAATCGATCTCGGCCACATTCCGTCCCTCACTCGGTAGAACCTCCGAGGCTTACCTTCCCACGTGGAGCTTACCCATGAGCACACTCTTCAGAGCAAGAATTCTAGAATGATCTGGTACAAGGACCAGTCTACACAACCAAAGCGACATCTCAGCCTGAGCATTTCAAGGTGGACCATTCTCTCACCACACTGAGTAGTGGGCCGTCCCTCCGGGACCAGAGAATGGATAGAAGATATTCTAACTCCTCTCCCGCACAGCAAAAGAGATCTTTTGAGACCTCACTTGAAGTCAGGTTACCACCACAGGCAGAAGCTCCAAATGGGGGGCGGGGGGCTTGGTGTTGGGAACCATAAGTCTGTAGAGATAAAGCGGTATAGTCAACATACTTAGCTCCTCCTTACATCTTCCAAACTTGAGGCGGGGCTTTCTTGCACTGCCTCAGGAATGCAGCAACGATTGTGCACATGCATCTCTGGGCAGTCGGACAATCGATGGACCACTGACATTGTCAGCATGCCGTGAAGGCGGAAGCCATGGTAGGGTTGGGATGCATGTGCCTCCCTGTGGCCTCCTTCCCTGGAATGCCAGACACCTCTGGCTCCACGTGGAGCTATGCACAAGCAAGGAAGGACTGTCATTTGAGGGACTCAGGGTTTGGGGCTGCCTGGCCAATGCCAGCTCCTACTTCCCATACTTCCCATCAGAACTGCACTCTGTGATGTGTGTCATCTTGCTGCTGAGGGAACAGGCTAGGAATCAGAGGAAGCACAAGATAAGGACTCTGTGATGTTGGTGGTAGAGAAGCCCTAGTCTCCCTTTGCGGGGTCCTCAGCGAGACTCTTACTGGTGATGAGTAGAAAATCATTTTTCTAGTTTCGTCTTGGGTCTGTGAAAAGTGGAAGATGCCAGTTGAAGACACCTCCAAGTGTGAATTTATGCACTTCAAAGAATTCTTGCTTTTTTCAGTCAGTGGAGACATGAAATCCCAGCCTCGGCTCCCTCTTAGTTCCACACTGTCAAGTTGCTGATGCTGCAGTCCCTCCTAGGGTTTGTTTGGAAAAACAGCAAATGCATGAAAGGGGAAAACTGTATTTTACTTAAATAAGCTCCCTGAATTCATGGAATATGTGATTAGGTGGCCATGTTGGGACCAGGATCACTTCACATTCCTGAAGGGTGACACTCTGGGACTTGGTCTCGGGCCTGGCAATAGCCTGGACCAAAGACAGGGAAGAAGAATTCAAAAATAACAGAAACTCAGTGGAGGGTGGGAAGGCAGGCAAACCAGTGCTGTGGGGACATTTGGCTGGCTTCGCTTTGCCATAATGACTCCAGAATGGTAAGAATGGGGCTGTTCCATGCAGCGGAGCTTCCCCAGGACCTGCCACCAGCCAGGGGCCCCATGCAAGGAACACCAGGAAATGCCACAGGTGCCATTTTCCCATCCTTAAACCTCCTCTGTGCATATTAACCCAGTACTTTCTGCCACGTGAACATATGACTCTCCTGCCTTCCACAAGAACGCAACAAGTGCCCTATAGCTGCCAACTGGAGAGGCCTTGCAGGAACCATGGAGGAAATGGATGTGTACAATCCTCCTTAGAAGGAAGGGTCCATCAATGCCACCAGCCGCCGGAGAGGGGGTATGAGGACGTCACCGTAGAGCTAACATCTATTTGGGACTCTGAAGGTTGACTCAAGCAGAATGGAAATCAACCACTACTCATGGATTCATTCCTAAATGGATGCTATCTCACCCCTAAGTGCAACCTTGAGTCTTCCGAGGGGGCTTCCGGTCCAGTGGGGACTAGCCTTGAAAGCATGCTGGGTGTGTGGTGAGTGGGTGGCTTAGAGAAGATGATGGGCGAGTGGGAACCCCAGAGCTTCCTTAGGAGCAAGAGGTCAGACTGGAATGTCACCTAAAGACAAGGAGGGCACAAGCCGAGAAAGCCACTACAGATGCAGGAGACAAATACCAGTGATAAAAGGGCGTGAGGGACTGTTCTCCATGGGCGACAGGGGTATGGTGCAGGCAGGAAGGAGACGAGAGTAAAGCAGAGGATCTTGGGGTGTCGGGAAGCAGAGAGAAGACTCAGGTAGGAACTAGGCTCAGCTATAATCCACAAGGGCCCACTCTCAGAAACCCACTCCCTCCCCCGCATGAAGCCCCCTCTCCTAAGGGTGCTACAGCTCTCCCAAACAGGGCCACCAGCTGAAGACCAAGGACTCAAACACTTGGACCACTGGAGCTCGTCTCACACTCTAACTGTGGCAAAAACCATTGGGGAGTTTAATCTGAGGAGCAAGAATGCCGGCAAGAATGTGACAGGGGGAGGGAGGGGAGGATTGAGTTGAGGTTGGGGTCGGGGTCGGAAGCCCCTTCAGGTGGCGGAGAGCATCAGGGTAGCAAGGTCTGCATCGTTGGGGCTGGAACGACTCAATAGCTGCGTGTTTCCTGTGTAAGTTATTTTCTCCTAATAAACTCCACGTCATCTTACTGGTCAAGCATCCTGATTTCTAGGCCTATACTGCTTTTCAGAAATAAATGACCTATGCAAGGAGAGACGGGTTTCAGATTACCTCCCAGCCTGCATCCATGGGGGAAAGAGTCTCTTCTCGGCTGGCTTGTCGCTGCTTTCTCTGTCTCCGGCACCAGACTACAGGTGGACAGGAACTCCTGGCTGCCACTGGGCACTGTCTGGAGCATGGTGCATCCATGGGAAGCAGCCGCTCTGTAGCCAGCTTCCAGGAGACCTAACCTGGGCTGTGTTGCTGAGCCAGCCCACGTGACAATGGCTGACCCGAGAGTCAGGCTGTCTGCAGCCACACTGCTTTTGTCCTCTGTGGAATGTCAAGTGACCGATGGCGGGGCACCGTGCTGCCTGCAGTGCACACTAATTACAAATCGTTCCTCCTGGCCCTCTCACCCGATCCAGGCTGGTGGTCCCTCTGTTTGTGAGGTGTAGCACTGCTTAGTCTGTTCCGTTTGGGCATCTGCCACCAACCAGATGTAGGTTTCCAGGACCTGAGAACTGGGTCCCTTGTGACTTTAATATCGCTGGGAGACAGCCCACAGCCTCATCAGCATGCCCCTTGCTGGATCAGATGAGACCCTGCTTATAAAGGCATCAAGTGCACTAAAACACAAGATGCTTTCATGGTGTTGTCTTAGCCAGCTCTTCTGAGCCCTGGGCTATCCAGATGTTTGCCTCAAACACAGTCCTGAGTGGTCGTTCAGCTGCCAACTCCCCCTTCTTTCCAGATGCAAGTCCTAAGGACTTCAACCAAACTGCTGGGCTTTTGGAGCCGTTACATCCCACCAGAGACCTGATGTTGTCACACGTCCACAGACTGTCATTTCTGGGCCCTAAGAAAACAACTTTGTCCTTTAAAACCAATGGTGTGTCTGCGGTTTCACGGGGAAGGCCGTGCGTACATTAGAGCAGCAGAGACGGAAGGCATTTCTCCAACGTGGTTGAACCCGTCCGCCTTACCTGAACACATAGTGTTACAGTGTGATTCTGCTCATCTCCAAACAGCAGTGGGGGAGGGCCAGTGTCTATCCTCCCTCCATGAGGGCAGGGAAGACCTTTCTGACCATCCCGGCCAATAGGAAACCCGGAAGAGACGCAGCTCAGCTGCTGAGGACGGGTCAAGAAAGCTGTACCACTGACCGCACTGTTCTCTGACGGGATCCTCACCCTATTTGATAAAACCCGGGGTACACAGAGTTCCCACAGGAATGCTCTGCCTCTCCCGCTGGCAAGCACATGGCAGGAAGCATCGTGAAGATGGCAAAACCCTGCCTGTGAGCCTTGCTTCTAAGGCCCCAGGACTCATAAGCAGACACTAGCCATTCCTGCCATGCCCTGCCTGAATGACAGGCCCACAGAACACGAGAAGGAGTGAAGGATGGTTGCTGTTTAGGACACTCCGTTTTGTCACGCAGCAGCAGAACCAAAGCCAGACTTCTCGGCCATCTTTTTCATCAGGATAAGAAGCATGAGAGTGGGATTTCCACCTGGAAATAAGACTCGGGTTGTGCTGCAGGTGTGTTAGCACACCAAGTGGTCTGGCTTTGCTTGGGGCTGCTAGAGATGGATAAGCAGACAGCTGCTGCCACCTACTTCACTGTACCCATGAGTGGATTTCTGAAATGTCCATTTATCCTACCAATGTCCTCAGCAGACCTTCCATAACTTTCTTCAAAGCTCTCTAGCTTGCCCATAGTGATAGCTAAATAAGCTGCTATGTTAAGAACATGACATGACCTTGCATCTGCAATATTGTCAGTGGCCCAGTGTGTATGGGGTGTGAGATGAGGCAGGGTAGGTCCACATACACTCTCCAAGGGCTCCCATATTGTATAAATGCTGGAAATAATCACAGCTCCTTCTCTAGTAAAGTCTGGCTAGAAAAAAAAAAAAGCAAGTAATAATGTTTTGGAGCCCAAAATGATCACAATTGCCAATGTTTTGTGTTAATGTTAGACATCTGGAATAAGGCAGACGGGTCATGCATGACATCACAATGGCAGTCAAGATTCCCAGAAAAGAAATGGCTTAAAACAAAAAGTATTCAGTGGACGTCAATGGAGTTGAGGAGCTGTGCAGGTCCAGGGCACCGGGCAGAGCCAGCTTCGCATCTTAACAATGCTACAAACATGCCCTGCCACGTGTTGGCAAGGTACCCGCTGTGGGCTTTGGCACTCTCTTCCCTGGAGAATTCTTGGGAAAGTAGCAAGACTTTTCAGAAGTGTCACACTCATAAGAGGTGGGTTAGAGCAGACATGAGGGAGGGATAGGAAAAATGAAAGGCTGGGGTTTTACTTACTCCTGGGGGATGATGCTTGCTCTATGCTACCCGAAGTCACTGTCTTCCCCAGACTCCAGGAGGTGCGTGATCTCTGGTTCACCATTAAATGAGCTGAGATAAACAAGTCTGGGGCTGAGAGTCTCCCAGGGATCTACTGTGGCAAGGATAGAAAGTGGGTGTGGGATGCGGGGTTACACCCTTTCTCGGGGACGTTGGGAAAATTTGCTATGATCCCTAAAAAACAAATCCCGTGGGCTTTGTTCAAAATTTCAGAGTGAACAGCAGAAAGTGGTGAGTTAAAGGCTGTGGCAAATCTTAGCCTTTTATTTTTAAGCCACCACCAAAGTGACCACAGCAGACTTTTGTCTGTGATGATGCTGTGAGCTCTATATGAAAGAAGAGAGAGATGGAGGCAAGGAGAGAGAGATGGAGAAAGAGATGGAGAAAGAGAGGGAGGGAGGGAGGGAGGGAGGGAGGGAGGGAGGATGGGGGTGGGCAGGGCCCTTTTAAAAGGGAACATAGTGAATGTGCACAGGTGGTGCTCTCAGTGGCTGCAGCTGAGGGCGTATCCTGTCAGGACCCCAAGGACAGGCCAGCGCAGATGCCTGAGTACTAACAGTTTCTGTCACACATTTTCATGGATTGGGGAAAGTCAGCACAGTAGAAACAGCATGAAGTCTAGACTCTCCAAGGAAAGTACAGGATAATGAAGGAAGAAAAGGAGGGAGGGAGGGACGGACGGACGGACGGACGGACAGACGGAGCAATAGAAGGAAATCTAGGACTCCATTTGACCCAGCCCTGGCGAAATACGTCTCTTCAGTATGGAGTTTCTCCGGTCCCTTTAAGGCTACACTGTATTTTGTACGTGGGCGTGGTTTAGTGGAGGCATGTAGACATACCCCATCTAGTCATTTATTGACTATTAACAATTCAACTCCTCTGGTCACAATCAGCCACCTAAAAGACATGTATGAACCCTTACTTTGCAGGGCTAACCTGAGATTTAATAAGATAGTCTATGGAAAGCACCTTAGGTAGTGTCTGGTACATGAGGATTACTCAATAAACTCAATTTTAAAGTAGGAATGCTACCTGTGAATTTCATGCCATAACTTCCCTTCTTCAAAGACCGTCGTTCCTGCGGGCCCAATTACTAAAGTTCTGTTTGCAAAGCATTTTGGGTCATCAGTGTGATTCACATGCTCTTGTTAAGTCTATGCTTGCCCAGCAACTGTGTGTATTCAAGCACATGTGTGTGCACATGGGTGCAAGTGGCCTGCATTTGTATTTGTGGCACAAAGCGTACGGTACAAGGCAGATTCTACACAAATACGATGACGGGGCTTAGAGTCCTGTTGGAGAGATAAAATCTAAGTCTGAAAAACTAACAACTGTTATGAGCACTTTCCAGCCATCCTGGTCCCACAGCCGCCGCATCAGCCCCAAATAACACATAGAGATGCTGTTTAAGTCTGTATAAACGCTGGTTACTAGTGTTTCTTATTGGGTAGTGGGTAACTCTGTCTTAAATATTAACCCATTTCTATCAGTCCCCCAAGAGAGGGTCCAGACCTCTCACATCCAACATCTTGACTACTCTCTACTACATCTCCCAGAATCCTCCTTGTCTCCTAGCCCCACCTATCATGCTTTCCTATAGGCCAACAGTGCTTTATTCATTAACCAATAAGAGAAACATATTTACAGAATGACATCGGCCATCGGACAACCTAATCATTTTAAAATGAATGACAGGAGGAACAAAGCCTCCGGGGACAGCAGTCAGCCCTGGCTGAGGTGGCCTTGGTTGTGCTTACCTGGGAAGGAGAGGAGGATTCCATTCATGGAGAAGCCATCAAGAGTCACTTGGAGGCGGCAGACTCAAGAGCAAAGCCTGTCCCTTGTCTTTTCAATAGAAACAAAAGAAAGCCCAGGAGCCACCTCTCCCCTAAATTTTGCCATAGACAATCCAGAAGCCAGGAAGTAACAAGTGGCCCTATCGGAGAGATCTGGGGTCTTTGTCAGTTCTTCAGGGGGCCCGAAGCTCAGAGGGAATGGGAACAGTGGGGCTCAACATGCAAGGCTGCCCTCCCCCCCACACACACACGCACACACGCACACACGCACGCACACACACACGCACGCACAGGCACAGGAAGAGCCTACTGGGCACCTAGCAAAACCTGGTTTCCCGGGAAGCCCTGAGTGGCTCCTCTTCAGCAGGGAGAGCCTATCCTGGCTTCCCTCTGCCCAGGAATTCCCAGGGCTTCTCCCACACTGTGTGAATGAGTGTGCAAAGGGTGGCAGATCTTTGCCATCTGCCTGCAGCAGAATTGTAGAGCATCAGACATTCACTCCTGAGTAACCCTTACTGTACCCCCTGGCTATTCTAGAAGCCAGAGATTTCATTAAAATTTGACCATCGGCAAATAAATGCATTTATCTCGCCTCCGGAAAGCGACATAAAGAACTTTGTCCTACCAGGAACAGGCATGGGGCTCTTTTGGGAAAGACCATTGGTTTCCCGTTTAATTTAAAAGTCCTCTCCAAGCCTGCCCCACCCCCACCCCGCGCCTGTGGACAATGTTGAGTGCTGGCCAGTGGAAGCTCTTTCTGCTTCTCCAAGTGTCTGTTGATCACTTCTCTGTTGCTGTGATAAAGCAGTATGTCCTGGGCGGGTTACAGAAGAAAGAGTTTATTTGGGCTTACAGTTCTGTAGGGTTAGCACCCACGATGGCAGAACAACAGCACTCGGGCAGGAGCAGAAGCTGGGGCTCTTGTCTCAAACCGGAAACACAAAGCAGAGGACACACGGGCAACGGTGTGTGGATTCCAAACTTAGAGCCTTCCTCCAGGGACGTAATTCCTCCAACACCCGCACACCTCCTAAACCTACCCAAAAGCCAACGGGGTGTGGGGGTGGGGGTGGGGGTGGGGGCAGGAACCAAGAGTTAAAACCACCCAGGCACATTTTCAACTACCCCCCAGGGTGCCCAGCAGGAAAGTCAGCCCCCTCCCTCAGTGGCAAAGGGCGTGGCTGTGGGCTGCCCTCTTCTTTGTGGATCTGCACCTCTCAGCGACTCGAACATTCCAAATCTACCACGGAGCCAACCCTTCCCCTCTGTCTCTTCCTGCTCGCCAGAATGATTGATGCAAGTTTTTATCTCTCGTGGTCCTAACTAATGACTCCTCACTCATTTCTGTAATGTTATCCAAAAGATACCACTCTTCATTAGGGCCTCTCAGATAGGCATAATCGGCCATTCCTCTCCTGTTTGAACCGTCTTCATTCCTGTAATATTTGTGGGTGCGGCGGCTGTTGGACGCCTCTGAGGTTTGCAGGGCTTTGCAGCTGTGGAAAAATTCTCTACTAAAGCTTCTCTGGCTTCGTTTAACTCAGATGTCTGGACCTGGTGTGGTTAGCAGAAAATTTCAATAGAGCAGTAATTACTTTTTTGTTATTATTATTTTTATTGCAATATACGGGAAGAAAATCCTGGCTTCCAAGTTGGGAAGTCTAGCTGTGAGTCAACAAAGACCCGTACCTCTGACCTCTCAGAGGCAGGGACAGGAGTTTGTGTCTCCCAGGCCAGAGCCGGGGAGCACTGAGGTCCCCCCAGACCAAATTGGGAGAGACGGGGTTCTAGCTGAAGTCACTGCTGGCCTCTGTGTCCTGGCTCCTGCCTGGCGGCTGGGTCTGGCAGGCCAGTGGCTGGGAAGGAGGCCCAGCTTTGTCCTTTGTTTCTCTGGCTCCAACAAACACATCTTCTGAGATGTTTGAGAGGGCTCCCTCGCTCTGGAGATCTCTGGCGGCATCCTGGTGACACTTTGGGGGTTGTTCTATGCCCTCGGGGCGTGGACCCTCTGGCCTTGGTTAGAGACTTCAGCCTGTGAGATTCACCTGCATCCAAACTCTTCTTCAGAGGCTCTCTCTCTCTCTCTCTCTCTCTCTCTCTCTCTCTCTCTCTCTCTCTCTCTCTCTCTCTCTCCACACACACACACACACACACACACACACACACACACCATCCCGGTTGCCAAAGTCTGCTATTTTCCAGTACCTTTCAGCGACATGGGAGAGGACCAGTCCTTGTCAGCCTTGCCAATCAAGTCTTGATGCCTCCAGTGTTGTCCCTGTCACAGCAAAGCTTAGCCAGGTGAATGGGGCAGAGTGTGAAAGGGAATTTTGAAATTTTTCCCCCTAGTTTCTGCAAAGAGCATGATATTGCATGGTGGGCATTCTGAGGCATTTTAGAATGGATGTTAAGTGGTGACGAGGAAGGTGCCCAAGCCAGGAGGACTGGGACGTGGTCAGCGTCCAGGCTGACGTCTCAATGAACGCTTGGCTCAGGAATTTAAACACTTCAGTTCACCCGACTATGCGGGGTGATTTGAGGAACCCCCAAAAGTCACCCTGCTACCCATTTATCCCCTGAAAGTTCTTCACTGGTTGATGGATGGTGGTCATGACTTGGATTATGGCCCTCTGGGAGGGCCCCGCCTTTACAACACAAGCATGCCTTGGGAGGCAAGACACGCATCACCCCATCTGTATTTCATTTATCACAGGTTACCTGGGTACAGATGAAAATGCCTGGAGGGCACCAAAGAGCAGGTACTTTTGCTAAGAGAAGAAAGTAGACATTGTTCACAGCGTGAGAGAAAGAAGCATGACAGCCCCATGCTATGTCAAAAAGACCCCAAACCACAGGGTACCCCTGTAGGGAAGAGTGGAGAGTGAAGGAGGGACAGGGGAGAGTCCTAGGAAACTGGAGAAAGAGCAGAGAAAGAAGGCAAGACAAAATGTTCGCATTAGACTCATTCCACACAGACCCGCAAGGAAAACTGACAGATGAAGGTAATGCCAAGAAGTCCCACTTCCCTCAGGAAACTTCTGATGATGTTGTAGGCACCACTGACATCCTTCTCTGTTCTTCATAGTATGCCTACAACTAATCCGATCATTTTTATATGACTTAATTAATTAAACAGACATTTGGGCAATGGAGACAAAAATCCAGTGCATGTGAATTTTATGTTTTATGAATATACAAACAAATGTCAAGCAACAAAGCCAGCCTTGCCCTGTGTCACACTTCCTGTAAGGCACTCTCTGAATATAGTTCACAGAAACGACAGCCTGGGGCTGTCCTACTTGTGGTGGTTGGGATCAGATGTCCCCTATAAGCTCAGATGTTTGAATACGTGGTCCTCGATTGGTGGCAAGGTTTGGGTAGGCTTCCCCCCCCCCCCCCACGCACCCTGCTTCATGCTTGCTGTTTGAGACGTGAGTCCTCAGCTTCCTGATCCTGACGCAGGCCTGCTGCATGTTGCCATGGGTCCCCGTTAAGATGTACTCTTGTTCCCCTGGAACCATAAGCCCAAATAAACTGTTATGTACCGAGTTGTCCCGAACACACTGACTTCAAGGGAGGCCACACATTGTCACGATTAGGGGAGCCTCTCGTGAATCCCGAGATGCCAATGGTCAATATTTGTGAAGAGAAATCTGTTCTCAGCCGGGCAGTGGTGGCACACACCTTTAATCCAGGCACTCGGGAGGCAGAGGCAGGCGGATCTCTGTGAGTTCGAGGCCAGCCTGGTCGACAAGAGCAATCTGTTGTCCAAGAAACCAGGTTCGTTTGTCCAGAGTCAGAGTGGCTGTAACCCTAATCGGACCCTGAAGTCTGAACCCCAGACACAACTCCACACCATCTTCGGTGATCTTTGACAGTTTAGCATTCTCCACCACAACCTTAGCCTCAGGCCAACCCTCATGAGTCTCTATAGCTTCAGGTAGGCTTTTGATTTTTCCCTGTTACCAACTGCCTCTCTGGATCTGATGCTCTGTATCCTGCCTAGACACACAAGTCTTAGCATTTTAATAGGAAAAAAATAATTCAGATTGGATGCGGAATGAATTCCCTGTAAATGGCTTAACCATAGAGTGCTGACATTTCCTTTTACTTAACACTAATGATGTCAAGTTTCTTAAATGTACTTGGCAGCATCTTTCATATGATATTTTTTTTTATGAGCCCCTTAAACACGAACTCTTTTAAAACTCCATTGCGCTTATTAGGTTTCACCTTGAAATGTGTCTGGGCCTTTGGTTTGTCCTTAGAGGGCCCAGGTTTGACCAAGGAAGTAAAGTGAATATTTAAGAGTAGGCGCTTTCCTAGAGACTACGGGATGTTTTTAGGGTAGGATCGTAGTTGCACGCTGTTCTGACATTGTAAAGCACACTCCAGTCTCATGCAGCTCCCCAGCCTGAAATAATAGTTCTATGCTCTTTACGCCTCTTTCTCTAGCACCTAAAATGCTAATGGCAACTTTATGCTATGTCCGTGCCCTCAGCTCTCATGCCGCTGAGATCACCTCTCTTAGAGTCCCTAATTTTCTAGTCCGAGCGCCTCCAGTCTGGCCAGCCTTATGACCTGGCATCAGGACTAAGGGGACACCCCATTCTTGGAAACATCTGAGAGGAAAACAAGACCCTTCTGCTAAAGCTAAAATCTCAACGAGATTTAGCCACAGCGTTTTCCTGTCCCTTTCACCCAAGGCAAAACCCACAAAGTCATAAAGTCTCATCTCGCGGGTCAATTTCCAAGTCATCACATTTAAATATTATCTACAAAAGTATGTGATGTTTTCCATTCAGATGTGGTTAAAATTAGTGTGGTGATCTTAAGATTATTACTTCTTGATTCCCCCACCACCACCACCCATTTCTAACCGCAACCCAAACATACACAATAGAGAGACTTCCACTTCGGGATGGATCAAAGAATATGATGCCAGAATGATCTCTCCACTGTAAACATAAGAAGAAAAACATCGGCCGACAGAAGCTTGTTGTCAGTGTTTCCTGAGTCCTTGGGCCGGAGAGGAAGGCAGCGCATGGGGTGGCCAGAGCAAGACATCACAGGCATATATAGAGCTTTCCCCTGGGTCGTTGGCCAAGGTCTGGCCGCCTGTACACTGCTCCAAAAGGTGAAGAACCAGCTCTTGCCTTTCCTAGGCTGGAGAGTGACAGAAACGATAGAACCACCCAGTTCTGAAAGACAAAGAAATTCCAGCCACTCGGGGGTCGAAAGGCTCTGTTAGCACTGCACATAGTCAGAGACAGTGAAATGGCTGGGGCTCAGTGAGCGCTTGTCAAGCCTGCAGGCCTGAATCTGATTCCTGGAACCCACATTAAAATGGCAGGTGTGGCGGTGTGCACTTGTAATCTCAGAGCTGTGGAAGAGGAGAATGAAGGGTCCCTGAGGCTCACTAGCCAGCCAGTCTTGCCTAACTGGTGAGTTTCAGGACAGCAGAAGACCCTGTGTCAAAAGAGGTGGGCAGCATTCCTTAAGGTTGTCTTCCGGCCTCCAAATGCATGTACGCACACTCACGCCTCACACATGAAGAAGAAAAAGCAATGTCCCGTGAATGTATCTGGGTCATCGGAAGAAGCCTCCGGAAGGGTAAGAACTACTCGTGAAGGTGGAGACTTCTCAAACACCATCACCTGCCACTTCAGCACGTTAACAACTTTTAGCTGGATGATGAAGGATGACGTTCGGACCCATAGTCGAGAAAACCAACAATAAACAGAAAGAGGCTCTGGGATGAGCCAAACATTACAGCTAGCCCTCGTGGGCTTTAAAATATCTGTTGAAATATGCGTAAAAGGAAATGTGGCCTCAATGAGCAGTGACTCTCAGGGAAGATCTAAATAAAAGAGCCAAACAGAAATTTGGGGAAGGTTAAATACAAAACCTTTGTATTTATTTGAGCAAGCAGAGACAAGAGAGGAAATGGTCAGCGAGTTCAATGAGAGAGACAAAGAAGTTATCCCAGGTGAAGTGAAGGACCGGAGGGTGGTAATAAGCCCCCTCCGTATACACCCACTGTGTAAGCGCTGTTCCTTTAGAAAGCCCTGGCTAAATCTGGATTTTCAATTCGGGGACTGAAGCAAGTGTTTGCAGCAGTACGGGTGCATCTGAAATACCTCCCCACTTTCTTCCTTATGGGGATTTCCACAGTCCTTTCAGAGCAAGCTTTTTCCCTCGTGAATGCTTCCTTGACACCGGTTCAGTATTCCTCATAACCCCCTTTGTCTGTTTCCGCCTCGTTTCCACAGTGCCTCTTTCATTTGTAATGAGCCATGTTGTTTCTCCTTACGCACCCACAAAGTCCTTGAGACTGAAGAATTGGGGCTTTGAGATGTGTACACTTGCATTTATGAAAAGATGAAATGCTCTGAATATGCTGGGAAATGTTTGTGTTTGATAGACGGCTGACTAAGTAAAATGCTTGGAAAGATGTTGTGTGAGAGAGAGGGAGGGAGGGAGGGAGGAAGGGAGGGGAAGAGAGGGAGGGAGGGAGGGGGAGGGGGAAGGGAGGGAGACAGAGAGAGAGAGAGGGAGGGGGAGAGAGAGAAGGAGGGAGAGAGGGAGGGAGGGAGGGAGAAAGAGAGAGGGGGAGGGAGGGAGGGAGGGGGAGGGAGGGAGGGAGACAGAGAGAGAGAGGGAGAGGGAGAGAGAGAGAGGGAGGGAGGGAGGGAGGGAGGGAGGGAGAAAGAGAGAGGGGGGAGGGAGGGAGGGAGGGGGAGGGAGGGAGGGAGACAGAGAGAGAGAGGGAGAGGGAGAGAGAGAGAGGGAGGGAGGGAGGGAGGGAGGGAGGGAGGGAGGGAGGGAGAGAGAGAGAGAGAGAGAGAGAGAGAGGGAGGGAGAGGAGGGAGGGAGGGAGGGAGGGAGAGAGAGAGAGAGAGAGAGAGAGAGAGAGAGAATGTGTGGTCTAACCCTCTTAAGTAGTGATCACTTTTACTGAAATACTATGGTAGACGATGACTGTTAGTGGAGAGATAGAAAATACAGCTCTTAGGGTTAGATGAGGTTGGGGTGTGCAAGGTGGTAAAGCTATAGATTTAGTTCTTATATTTAGACATCAGCCTCTGCAATTGAAGAAACAAGTATCCCGAACCTCCACTCTAAGCCAGACATTAGGCTAGAGACGGGACATGAAACACTTCTTTTGATCCTGCAACACACCTCCAAGTTGTCTGTCTTTACGACTGAGAGAACTGGGGTTCATAGACACTGAGTAGCTGTCCAATGTCGCACAGCTAGCGAGTGACTACAGCGGGCAATTAAGGCTCGCTAAACACCTGTGCGGGTATGGTTTCCTGTCTTCCACATGTATGTATGGGGGCATGCACGTATGCATGTATCTTGACAAGGATCCACTGTGTAGTCCACTCTGGCCTCGCACTCTCAACCCTTCCCCCTGGGTCACCTGAGTGCTGGCATTATAGACCTGCTACTGAGCCTGGCTCCCAGCCCCCTCTCTGACAAGGTTAGGACCTTGTACCAGTCTTAGCTGATGGACTCTGTGGAAAAGTGATCTGTGTCACCATGGGTGGAGGTCCTGAAGACCTACTATGCTCCTCCGTCTTTCTTGCTGTGGGAAGGCACTTGTTGCAGAGAGTGTGAACTACGTAATTAGGGGAGGGGGTCCTCCCATCTCGCATTTCGGGAGTGAATGATAGGCGCTGACTGTGTTAAGCCCCTGCAATGCCAGAAGTGGCCTGATGTTCTGACTTATCCTGGGGAATGCTGTGACTAAGCTGGCCTTCTAATCAATAGCAGTTCAACTCCACAGGTGGCTCTTATCCACTCTCTGCTGCTTGTCTCGGAAAGATGAGATATACAAAGAAGCCACAAGAGGCAGAAGGCAACTCAAAATGGGGATAAATCTGCAGAGTGAGGCTCAGAGAGTGAGTGACCGACGGGCACGGAGACCGCTCCTGCGCAGATTAAGACTGAGGCTCCAGGAATCAGGCAGAGTGGGCAACAGCAGGGGTTCTGATGAAGCCAGCTCTCGCTCTCCTTATCAAGCCCAATTTCCTAATTCGCTCCCTGGCTCTCTGGTCACAACAGTGATGAGCAGCAGCCGGATGCTGCCAGTAACTGGTTGGAACAGAAATGTAGGGAATACTGGGCTCCGAGACCCGAGCTGTTTATTGAAAGCTTGGGTGGGTTGGTCTTGTGACATAACACAGCTGTGATGCAAAATCACTTCAAAGCCTAGACTGCCGCTCGCTGGGTCACGTGGCCCTCTACATCATCCCTGAAGCTGCTTAGTCCACAGCGATGGCTGAAACCGGGAGAGGAAATCCCAACTTATCTCTCCCTGCATACGAAGGAAGAAAATGCTCACACAAGATCGTCTCTGGCAGTGTGTAGGATGGCTGTCCTGTTGGATTTCATCATCAGTTCACATCACTGGCGTGGCCCATATGTTTAGAAGAGCTTCACTATTTATCAGAAATTACAATCAGGTCACGCCATAGTACGAAATACAGATGTCTGGACTCAAGTGAGTACACTGTCGTTTCCTTACTCTTGATGTTGATTGGACAAGTCCCTTAAACTGTCAAAAAATGTTATCTCCTTAACAAGGCCACAGAGATTAATCCCTGCCCACCAAGCTGAGCTACTTATTTATATAGTCTACCCATGCATTATGTGGCCCAAAAAAAATGTAAAAACTCAAAGCGAAATAGCCCAAAGCAAATATTCGTTCATTCCTAGTAGTTAGCCGCATTCTGTTAAATAGCTCCAACCCCTGCTCAAAGCTCAGGTCATCGTTCCAAAGATGACCAACCCAAGTGGCAAGATGGAACACTGCTCCCATTCCCGGACACATACATCAAAGTGTGTGAGCCGTGTGCCTGAGTGATGACCTATTCCTGCATATTTACAGCTCAATCTTGTTGAGCCTTGGGCTTCTCACCCACCAAACAGATCACTAAAGAGCCCCACGTCACAGGGCTCCTGTGAGGATACACAGTAACTCACTGGGGAGCACTTGGGAAGTCATTAGCATGAGGTAAGCAAACGCTAAGTGAACCATTGTCACCAGGCTGAGGATATAGCTTAGTGGGCAGAATTCTTGCTAAACCTGAGTTCAGATGCCCAGAGTTCAAACCAAAAGTTAGAAGTGGAGATACAATGAAGCATTTAGGAGGTGGATACAGGCAGGTCCTGGGGACCCAGTGATCAACCCGTCCATACAGGCAGGTCCTGGGGGCCCAGTGATCAACCCGTCCATACAGGCAGGTCTTGAGGGCCCAGTGAGCAACCCGTCCATACAGGCAGGTCCTGGGGACCCAGTGATCAACCCGTCCATACAGGCAGGTTCTGGGGGCCCAGTGATCAACCCGTCCATACTGGCAGGTCCTGGGAGCCCAGTGATCAACCCGTCCATACAGGCAGGTCCTGGGGACCCAGTGATCAACCCGTCCATACAGGCAGGTCCTGGGAGCCCAGTGATCAACCCGTCCATACAGGCAGGTCCTGGGAGCCCAGTGATCAACCCGTCCATACAGGCAGGTCCTGGGAGCCCAGTGATCAACCCGTCCATACTGGCAGGTCCTGGGAGCCCAGTGAGCAACCCGTCCAAACAGGCAGGTCCTGGGAGCCCAGTGATCAACCCGTCCATACAGGCAGGTCCTGGGAGCCCAGTGATCAACCCGTCCATACAGGCAGGTCCTGGGAGCCCAGTGATCAACCCGTCCATACAGGCAGGTCCTGGGGACCCAGTGATCAACCCGTCCATACAGGCAGGTCCTGGGAGCCCAGTGATCAACCCGTCCATACAGGCAGGTCCTGGGAGCCCAGTGATCAACCCGTCCATACAGGCAGGTCCTGGGGGCCCAGTGATCAACCCGTCCATACAGGCAGGTCCTGGGAGCCCAGTGATCAACCCGTCCATACAGGCAGGTCCTGGGGACCCAGTGATCAACCCGTCCATACAGGCAGGTCCTGGGAGCCCAGTGATCAACCCGTCCATACAGGCAGGTCCTGGGAGCCCAGTGATCAATCTGTCCATACAGGCAGGTCCTGGGGGCCCAGTGATCAACCCATCCATACAGGCAGGTCCTGGGGGCCCAGTGATCAACCCGTCCATACAGGCAGGTCTTGAGGGCCCAGTGAGCAACCCGTCCATACAGGCAGGTCCTGGGGACCCAGTGATCAATCTGTCCATACAGGCAGGTCCTGGGAGCCCAGTGATCAACCCGTCCATACAGGCAGGTCCTGGGAGCCCAGTGATCAACCCGTCCATACAGGCAGGTCCTGGGGGCCCAGTGATCAACCCGTCCATACAGGCAGGTCCTGGGAGCCCAGTGATCAACCCGTCCATACAGGCAGGTCCTGGGGACCCAGTGATCAACCCGTCCATACAGGCAGGTCCTGGGAGCCCAGTGATCAACCCGTCCATACAGGCAGGTCCTGGGAGCCCAGTGAGCAACCCGTCCAAACAGGCAGGTCCTGGGAGCCCAGTGATCAACCCGTCCAACCTCCATGGGGAGGGAGCGCCAGGTTCAGTGAGGGGAGACCTTATCTCAAAAACACAATAAGACAGGGAGTGATAGAAGATGCATGACATTGACCTCTGACCTGCATGCACTAATGGGCTAGTGCACACACACACACACACACACACACACACACACACACACACGCTCTCCCCTCCCCCATCTCCATCATGGCCATCATAGACCTTCATGTAGTCATCTCCACGTTTCAAAGCACACATCCATCTTCAAGACTGCCCACTTTCAATCAATGCTTCCCCAAGGCGAACCTTGTTAGTCTATTCTGTGACCCTTAAATTGTTCTCTGGAGAGTCACATGTCATGGAGGGGCCCTTGTGAACATTCTGGAAGCTGCTGTGGCTGCTCTCCCCAGCTGTGCTGTTTTGCCAGCTGTGCTCCTCGCTTCACGGCCGCCGCATCTGAGTCACAACTGTACTGCATTTCCTGTGCTCATCTGCTGGCGTTCTCACCAGACACCCATGGGAGATCCCAGTGCTCACAACCCAGAAGCGTCTGGAGATCGTCACAGGTGCTGAGCAGCTGCAGCACCTTGGATCCGAGGCTACAAAGAGGGAGAGTTATCCAGGATAGCCAGAGAAGTGATTGGGAGCTCTACAAACTTCCTGAGAGGCCACCTCCCTCCCTGAGCCCCACCTGCAAGAATGATCCCTCTTGGCAGAAATGAAACTGGAGAGCAAGGGGCCCTGACGACATAGACGCACCAGATTTGTTCCTATTGTGTGTCAATTCCATCCTGGTGTAACTTAGCCTCTCCCTGCCTGCTTGCTCCCTCCCTCCTTCTCCACCTCCCAAGCACTGATTAGAATGTTTTACCTGCAGACCATCCCTTGCACAAACACACACACACACACACAAACAGAGAGAGAGAGAGAGAGAGAGAGAGAGAGAGAGAGAGAGAGAGAGAGAGAGAGAGAGAGAGAACTGGGGACATAAACACTAACTGAAGCATAAGGGCAACCCCATGGGAAAAGCAAATGTGAGGCCTAGCTTTGCTGGATAGAGAAAGTTGTATAATCTAAATCTTTCCCCATCAAAAAGAACAGAGAGTATGGGGCAGGCACAGCATAGCAGAGGCCTGAGAACCTCAGGGTCCCCAGTGGGTCTATTTGGTGACCATGTTTCTCTTCCACAGGCAGGAAAGACAGAAATGGGGCTTCAAGGAACGACACCTACAGAACTATTTTCTGTAATCATCACAGAAAGGAGTGAATAGACGGGTTCATCAACTTAACTGTTTCAGTGGAGCTCAGAAAACTCCAAGACACAAGCAGATAAGACAGAAGCGTTAGTAGAATAATGTGTGAGGGCAATGAAGGAGTAAACAGGAAGATGGGGACCCAGGCTCCTGACCAACCAGGAGCTGACCCAGCTCATGATCCAAAAAAGCAGCATCGAGCTCAGCACAACCAATGTGGGCAAGCAGGAGAGGCGGTGTGAGAACTCAGGCAGGGTGCATGAAATTATCCAATCAAAAGAAAAGAAAGAACAGTACGCAATCCATACGACACCCTTGACCATGGCGTTGCAAGACAGACAAGATGGAGACAATGAGGAAGAAAGCTGCTCTGGGAAATGCAAAGCAAGACAACTCTGAGATCCCATCTTACACCTGCCAGAATGGCCAAGATGGAAACTCTGGTGACAGCTCCTGCCGGAGAGGATGCGGAGTCAGGGACACACTCCTCCACTGCTGGTGGGAGTGCAAACTTGTATAGCTGCTTTGAAGAGCAGTGTGGCTGTTTCTCATAAAATTGGGAATCAATCTACCTCAGACCCGGCAATTCCACTTTGGGGCATATAACCAAAGGATGCACACTCACACCACAAGGTAATTTGTTCAACTATGTTCATAGCAGCAATATTCGTAATAGCCAGAAGCTGGAAGCAACCTAGATGACTCTCAACCGAAGAATGGATAAGGAAAAAGGGGTATATTTACTCAATGGTTAAAAAAAAAAAAAAAAAAAAAAAAAAAAAAAGACATCTTGAAATTTGCAGGCAAATGGACAGAACTAGAGAGTAGCATCCTGAGTGAGGTAACCCAGACCCAGAAAGACAAATATAATATTTTCTCACTCATAAGTGGGTATTAGGCATAAAACAAAGAACAACCAGCCTACAGGCTGCAACCCCGAGAACATAGGTAACAAAGAGGACCCTAACAGAGACACACATTGATCTGCCTAGGATGGAGAAAAGGACAAGATCCCCCGAGTTAATTGGGGGCATGGGGGGCAAAGGGGTGGAGTGGGGAGGGGGAGGGGGAAGAGGAGTGGGGGTAAATGTATGGCTCAATAAAATAAATTTTTAAAAAGGGAATAAATCTGCTCTGGGTGGAATGTGAACGTGTCCCCGAGAAGTCGATACACCAAAGGCTGGCCCTTAGTGTGAGAAGGTCGAGAGGCAATGGCCTCTTTGAAAGGTTATCCTTGTAGAAAGGTAACCAAGACATTGCTACACTGTTTGTGGAGGGAACTAAAATGTGGTGTCTAACTGTTCACAGCCCACACTCCTGGTCATATCACCAAAAGTCCATCTAACTTGGCGTGCAAAGCCTAAGAACAGACAGATATGGAGTTGGGCATTGCCTCGAGGAGCCTAGATGGCAAGGCGAAACTGGGTCCTCAAAGGGTTCTCCTACAGGTGTACCCTGGATGCCTTGCTATCTTCTCTTCCTGCCACGCTAGGCCCCACGCTCCAGCCATGTCACCAACAATAAAGTGCCACTAACTTCACTGAGGCTTTCAGTGGTTCCTGAGACGAGGGGAGAACGTTATTCAATACTTGGTGTTTGTAATGAGCTGGTCCCGTGAACCCAGTCGTGAGTTTCAGCATTTGCCAATTGCTGGGTTACTCACGCTTGAAAGTTGGCCTGAGAACGTGCACAACAGCTTTTAAAGGAATCAGGAGCCCATTCACCTCACCTGAAAAGTGCACACACCAGTATTAATTTGCACCCCAGCCAGCAGCTTTGTAAGCGACCGAGATGAGTCATGGTAGCCCCAGATCTCTAGACAGCAGGGGCCAAACTGACCTAAACCTAGAGTGCACACGGGATAGGCAAGAACTCACCACGAAAACGTCCACGTCTATTCCCATGAGCCCCTATAGACATTATTGGTTCATATTCCCAGAAATGTTTATTGAGTGTGAATCCCAGTGGCTCCATGGAGTCTGCTAATAGGACCATGACCCGTTCAAGGAAAGAAGCATGGATGCAGGGAGGAAGTTGGTGAGTTCACAAAGCTCACAAGGGCAGACAGGTCAGGGCATAGACAGGCCCTGTGAAGCCTAGATTGTGCAAAAGGTTTACAGGGTACGTTCCTAGCCTTAAACCTGTGGCAGTCATCAGCCTCCCAGGAAGGGACGTATGATGCTGGGGGTGGGGGTGCCATGACCCTCCCTTAACAAGGTCTCTGCTCTGAGATCAAGTCACCCAGTAAGCTGCATTCTATGATTGGCTACACCAGCTAGGCAGGGAAAGGGGGATGGGATGGGCATTTCTCATACATAATACATTTATTTAGTAGAAGCAAGCATTGGCGGAGTCTACAGCTAATACCTTAAAAATAGCCAGACCTGGGATTGAAGAGGTGACTCCGCATTTAAAAGCACGTGCTGCTCTTCCAGAGGACATGAGTGCAGCTCAAAGCACACATTCCAGACAGCTCACAACTGCCAGGAACTCCAGGCCCACGGGTTCCAATGTCCTGACATCCACAGATACCTGTATGCACATCACACACACACACACACACACACACACACAGAGAGAGAGAGAGAGAGAGAGAGAGAGAGAGAGAGAGAGAGAGAGAGAGAGAGAGAGACTCAAATAAAATGATCTTGAAGAGTTATCAGGAAATACGGATCCCTTTACCCCAATCATTATAAATTTCAGGCTGTTTTTCCTGTATCTCAGATACCACGTGTGTGGAGAGCACCCCGTGGGCCTCCATGGGATCCAGAACTCTATCTCTATAGCTCAAAGGGAACCTACCCCTGAAGTACAATCATTCTAAGATACTTGTTCAGCAAACAGAAGCATTGTTGCTCTAACCCTGAAGACTTGGGGAGTTGAAGGTTGTGATATTTGCTGATGGGCAAGCTGCTCTCTGGATCCTGGAATGAGCCGTACTTGAGGGAAATAAGAGGCAAGGAGCCAAGAGAGATTAGGGGAAAGATTTGTAATGCTTTATTTAAAGCAAAGCAGACATATCCTGCTATGCCAGCACTAAGGTTTTGGAAGCCATGGTGGAAGGAATGAGGGAACCCACAGCATAGTTGTCAGGAACGCGTTGAGGGGTAGAGAAGGCCTTGGGTAGCTGGGAGAATGCTCGGAGGAGAAGGCAGTGTTGGAAATGTCATAAGAGCATCACATGCATTCATTTCTTGCTCTACGAGGAGCTAGCTGACTTCCCAAGTTGGGCTGTCCCTACCCTCCCCTCCCCTCCTCTCCTCTCCCCCTTCCCTTCCACTCACCCAATCTCCAAGAATGGGACTAGCCAAGGTTGTCACTCTCCCCTCTTCTCCCACAAGATGCCTCCCACGTAGACACTTAATAAATATGTTACGACCCTGAAAGGCAAGTCCTAGTCAGTAGGGAATGAGGTGTAGATGAAAGCTAGTGGGCCAGGTTCTGGAAACTTGGGATTCGAAGTAGTTCGTTTGCACAGCCTTGTGCTGTATCCTGACCATCGTGTCCACAAGCTTGCCTGAGTTTTGCTGCCAGGGAACCTGCAATGATGGAGAGTATTTCTGCTCCGTTTCGTTTTCCACTCAACTGATTATGAAATGAAGAGGCTCAGGAATGAGGACTACACGGGGCATCCTCTCTTAGGGCCATTCTCCCTCACCTACAGAGAAGGAAACAGTGATGTGTTAGGATGAGAATCCTGACATCCATGATGACAGTCACAGCTGTGTCAGAAAACGCAAGCAGATATAGATATTGGCTAACACCACCAGCTCTCTGAGGAAAATGCCCTACACGTTACAAAAGTAATAGTACCATTCTGATACATTAGGCTGTAGGTAATGCATTTTCTAGAGTGTTTTTTTTTTGTTTTGTTTTGTTTTTTTCATATCACAGTTTCTTTAAAAACCGAGATCTACTTTACAAGTTGCACCAGAAAATTTAGAACAACTCTTAAGCCTAGAAATGTTTTTATCGTTCACTTCAACTGGGAAAAAAAAATTTTTTTTTGTAGTCATGAAGCAACTTGTCTTAAAATAATCGTGTCAATGTTCTCTCAACCCCAAGAAAAAGAAGAGCGAATGCTGAGTGTAGTTACTCACTGCATGGGTGGGGATGACCCCGTGCTGCTGAGCCCCTGCAAATGACTACGTTACAGTCTGGTGTGTCAGAGTCTGCATAAGCACCTGGAGAAGCCGGGGGCATAGGAAGAGGGTGGTGACACCTGGCAAGCCACATTGGGACCATGCCCTAAAAGCAATGCTGCTCGCAAACAACAAAAAGAAAACTGAGAGAGAGAGAAACGTGTGTGTGTGTGTGTGTGTGTGTGTGTGTGTGTGTGTGTGTTAGCGCCGGAGAGTGGCTCTTGCACAGTCCCAGCGGGTCCTACCTTCACATTTTGGTATAGTTCCCTTTCTTTGAGTGTGGCCTGGATTTAGTATTTAGTGGCTTATTTTTTAATGAATAGAAGATGGCCAAAGTGGCATGATGTCATGTCTGAGACTAGGTAACACAAAGACTGCGGCTTCTGTCCTGGGATGACCCCATCCCCATTATTCTAGAGAAAGCATGCTATGTGACACCCTGTGGAAAGACGCACACAGCAGCTAAGATGACTCTGGTCCGCCCACAGCTGGAAGCCGACCTTCCCTGACTGAGCCTTGACATGGCCATCACTGCAGACCTGTTTGGACTTCGGCCTGAGAAGACACATTGAGGCAGACCTACTCAGCTACGTCAGTCCAGGGCCTTGGAGCCTCAGCAGCTGGGAAACAAATATGGTTGGTTTTTAGGTATTAGATTTTGAGTAACTGGTTATGAATCAAGAGGAAATAAATATACTCGGCCTAGAATTTATGATTATTTGAAAGGAAATGAGCTATGGGAGCATTGGAACAACGGAAGTCGGGGCAGGTGGCTCAGATTAGGATAGCAAGGAGGGGGCGTGGTAGGGGTAATTAGGAGAATGGGCTGCTGGTGTGTGGAGATGAGGAGGGGAAGGAGAGATGCTCTTGGTTTGGGAGGTCCAGATGGTCACATGTCCTGGGAGAGATGAGGGGCTCAGTTGGGGAGGGTCAATCTGTAGACACATTTGGACTTCCGGATGTGGCTAAGGCAGCAGGGGAGACTCTGGGGGAAGGCATACTCTAGCTAGGAGACTGATTTCACGAGCCTCAGGGTGCTGCTGCTCTGAACAGCCGAGATTGCTGAGCACGTAAGATAAAGTGCTCCCGCTGCCTCTGTTTCCATTCAGAAAGGAGCAGGGCTCCCAGTGATGTCCACCAAACACGGCAGAGCCATGCAGGCTCCGTGACTGTCTCTCCAGTCTCTGTGAGCCCCTCTGAGCCCCGCTTAGCTGGGCCTTATTCTGCTAGTGCCCTGAACCCCTCGGGCTCCTACAAACCCTCATCTTCTGCGGGCTCCCCCAAGTTCTGCCTACTGTGTGTGGGGGTCTCTGCATCTGCTCATCTCACCGACTTTTTTTGTCAGTCGTGTTTGGTCCCAAACCACCGGCTTCTGGTTCCTGGCCACCTAGACAGTGATGCGCATGGGCTTCCTCTCCTGGCTTCTGCCTCAAGTTAGACCGGTCATTGGCTGGCCACTTCCACGAGCTCTGAGCCTTCACTGTCTCAGCACACCTTGAAGGCTGGACAGATGTGGGTTGAAGGTTTTGTGTCGCGGTCCCACCAGTGAGAGCCTCACCAGGTTACCAAAGATGGCCAGGGTCCGGCTCCACAGTATCCATGACTAGGAACCCTCACTAGGGTCACCCTCACGGCTGGAACCAGATCTTGTAAACAGTAAACATCGGCGTGGTTATCATTATTCGACATAGTTGGAGGAGAGGAGACTTCCCAACAGCAAGGGAGCCCCGGAGCCGAACAGAACCCCAGTTCCCATCACTCCCCTCCTACACGGGGTCTCCTCCTCTGCCGCGATCTCCAATCGTCTTCAGAGGCAGAGGCAGAGGCAGCCTGCTCGGATAGAGCAGTCGACAGCGCACACCCGACCTACGGCGTCAGGATTCAGCCTAGTCCCCAAAACTTGTGCTTTTTTTTCTACCAGAGAGAAAAGTCTGTTTTCTTAAGGGGTTAGGGGTGAGCAGCAGGTAGAGACATTCACCTCCCTGGAGGCTTCCAACGCCTTGGATAAGAAATTGAGGGCTCAGTCAAGTCAGGGCTAGAAAAATAGCACAAATCAGGATGAAGCCTGTCTTAGTGAAAACCTACAAAATGGGGGGTGGGGGGCACTGCCTGCCTCCAGCCATGCACACACACTTAAGATGATGACAAAGAAAATCCGGATTGTTCTGCCCAGCCCTCTATTGATCAGAATGCAGCTCTGAACTACAGGAACGACAATGCTGCTGCTCTGTCACTCATCACTGGTATGTGCTCTGTCCATCGTGACTAGCTGCTGGGACTTGCATGTATACACGAATGGGTAAAAGACAGTGGTTGTGATGTGTACCAAGAATAATACTGCCTGGAGCCATTCCGGCCATTCCTGTACCCTTGTGCACCACTTGAGTCCTTTCCTGCTTCAGCGAGCAGGTGTGCAGTCTCCCGTTCATCTGTGAGGGTGTCTGTGGTGTGCTATTCGAATTAGGCACCGTGGCAGAAACAAAGTAACAAAGGTGAGGACAACAGCTGTCCTTTGAGGGCGTTGCTTATAGGGTAAATGCTCTGGCCATCGGGTTATGTAGATAACAGAAAAAAAGAGCAAACCCGAAGTTCCAATATTATAATAACATGTAGTAGCTAGCATGTTGAGTCAATCAGAAGTCAACGTATGCAAAAGTGGTATGGTAGCCTGGAGAGGGCCAGCCCCAGAGAAGGAGAACAACATAGAGACAGGGATAGGGAGAAAAAAGGGGGGTGGGGGACAAAGACGGGGATGGCAACAGGAAAGAGAGGGCCACTTTAAGGAATGACCCCCGTAACTGTGGGACGCAGGGCCGAGCTCTGTAGGGAACACCAGCAGACTGGAGACTGGGTCTTAGAAAAGCAGGCTAGACACTCAAACAGGCTAGAAGCAGACTTGATGCCTTTACCAAAGCCTTAGTCTGTGCTCTTAAAGCCTCCCACTCAATGAGGTCTGTCTACACAGTTGAAGGACATCGACTTTCTCTATGTTTCTCTTGAGTTTACTGACTCAAGCATTAAACACCCCAGAAGAGACGTTTTCAAAGCAAAATGCATCCTGGTGCCTGGCCGGTGTTCTGGCACCAGGACCTCGCCAGGTGTGCGTCCACCAGCAACCTCCACAGTTCACTCAAACGAGGCTTCTTACAAGACATATTATTACCCTGCCTGGTTATGACTGGTTTCCAGAAGGTGGCATCCCAGGCAGTAGGGAAGGAGAGCAAAGTTAGAGAGATCGCCAGCAAGGTACACAACAAAAGCAGGCTGTCACCATACAAAACAGGGGCACAATACTGCTAAGGACCCTCTGTGGCTTCTGGGGCATTGGGCTGGTGAGAGGAGGCCAGGTCCCAAGGCTGAGCGCCGAAGACAAGGTGTCCGTCCCCTTTTATTGAAGAATCTTGTCATTGTGCTTAAAAAGCAAATGTGGCTCCGGCCATGTTTCTTCCTCCTCACGGGTCATTCTGATGTAGCTACAGTGTCCCACATAGATGTGGCTGAGCAGTTGCTAGGGGACCAGATGATTGTCCCAGGAAAGATGGTTCCAGAAAGAGCATGTGCGGGCAGACAGCACCTATTCAGAGTGGCGGAGAAGCCGGCAGCATCTGCCAGCCATTCCCAAGGTAGCACTCAAAGTGGGGAACCTGCGACAGCTGATCTGTGAATGCTCACAGTGAGCACAGAAAGGGGCTGACTTTGCAATTGCCCTGGGCCATGTTCATGGTTTCTAAGACAGCCACTCTTCTTCCCTTGGCTGACAAAGGCATGGGGAAAGCAATCTGCCTCTGGGACACAATGGCATTGCTGTCTTACCACTAAAGCGTCTTGATCGTGCTCACAGTTTGTTTTATCAAAAAAGACACACAAGAGGACACGTGAGAAGGAGAGCCTGTTATTTTCTGGAGCCAAGGCCCTTTCTGATGTCAATGTCTTGTCCAAAGCCCACTCTGCCTGCTATTGAACTCTTACCTGCAAATGACTCGTGTGGTGGCTTGCAAAGTAAGCAGACATTTCTATAGGAACCTCTGCGTGCATGGACTCTGTGTGAATTGTCACCCTGCCAGCTGATGGAGCCCTGTTGTCACCAAGAGTCATTCCCATCGCTCTGCTGACCGGCAAGTCTTCTCTTGGCAACACCTGTTCCCATTCCCACATCTCTTAGATTGAGCATGCTCTGATCCAGCTGGCCGTGAGTGGTTCATGCTGGTGTCCAGGGCTGAGGTGACTGTCCTTGGCCGTCTTCCCAGATCTCTGGCCATCACATGTTTTTCTGTGATCCAGACTATGATAGGGGTCTCTGGGCATTTTATAACAATTTGGTTAGTATTCATAGAGAGCTTTGATGAGTGAGGCACGGGGTTGAAACATCCAGCAACTACATAGATGCTGCAAGGTGGGTGGTTTTCTATCCCCGCCGGGAAGATGGAGAAATGACGGCAGGGAGACGGAATGGCTTTACTGACGACCTATAACCACGATGTGACGGCACTAAGATCAGACCTCGGAGCTGTACTGTTATCTGTCTGCCTTGATGACCCTCTTTTTCCATATCTCCTCGTCCTGACCTCTTCTTAATGAGGTTCATTAAGCCAGCAGGAGTCAGGACAGGGGAGCAGCTGGAAGAGACCTCTGCCTGCACATGGAGAAGGGGACTGGATTGCACAAGAGACGCCGGGTGACAGCAGAGATGCAGGATTCTGCAGTAGAAAGTGAGCAACAAATGGGCGCATTCATCATTATAAGAGTGTGTGTATAGAGGCCAGGCCACAGGTCAGAGGACACGAAGAACTTCCCCGTACTGTTCGAGGCCTAGCACTGTTTTTATTTTCAGCGGTCGCTGTAGAGGTCAGGAGGGTCCCATCTGGTCTGGTTAGGAATATCTAAGCGGTAAACATGGTCCTGGACACAGAGAGGTCCTGTGACATGCGGTGGCTGGGGTGGAGAGGAGGATGGGACCCTGAACCTAGGTCTTCTGAAAAGTGTATTTTCTCACCTTCATTTGCACACTGCACTACGGTCCGGGGGCAGGTCTCCCGAGCCTCAGGGGCAGCAGAGGGAAGGTGGCAGCCTCCTGTGTGGTGGCTGACCTTGGTTAACAGCCTGTGTGAATTGAGAGATGCCTAGAAAACCAGGAGGACATTTCTGAGGGTGTCAGGGGGGTGTCGTCAGAAAGGGCTGGCACAGGCTAGTGAGGGGGGGGCTTTTCTAGTATGCATTAAGTTGGGCACACTGGTAGAAGGAGAAGTTCTGTTCTTATGAAGGACCAGGAAGATTGAGTCTGGGGATGAATAGATGAGAGCAAGAAAAGAGATACCATAATAGAGGGAGCCATGATACGTTTGAAGAGAAATCTGACTCTAGAGAAATATCCAGAGACCTACAAGGATGACCCCAATTAACAATCTGAGCAATAGTGGAGAGGCTGCCTTATACACCCTTCCCTGATAATGAGATGGAAAACTACCTTATATGTCATCCTAGAGCCCTCATCTGGTAGCTGATGGAAACAGAAGCAGACACCCACAGCGAAACACTGAGCTGAACTCCTGGAATCCAGCGGCAAAGAGGAAGGAGTGATGAGCAAAGGGGTCCAGACCAGGCTGCAGAAACCCACAGAGACAGCTGACCTGAACAAGGGGGAGCTCATGAACCCCAGACTGATAGCTGGGAAACCAGCATTGGACACACTCAGATCCCCTAAACGTGGGTCTCAGTTAGAAGGCCTGGGCAGTCTAAGGGACCTCTCACAGTGGAACCAGGATGTATCCCTGGTGCACGAAAGGACTTTGGGAGCCCATTCCCCATGGAGGGATACTCCCTTAGCCTGGAGCAGTGAACACCTCATGGTCAGTTATCCTTTTATACCAGTTTCATATAATGGTCTCTGCCTGTGGCCAGAGAGAGAGAGAGAGAGAGAGAGAGAGAGAGAGAGAGAGAGACAGACAGACAGACAGACAGACAGACAGAGACAGAGACAGACAGAAAGACAGAGAGAGAGAGAGAGAGAGAGAGAGAGAGAGAGAGAGAGAGAGAGAGAGAGAGAGAGAGAGAGAGAGAGAGAGAGAGAAGTGACATCTACAGGTAGTGTGGATTTAAGGGTACCTATCTAGAACACAGTTAGGAATTCTACTGGTGTAGGAAACTGGCAGAAGCAGCTCCGGTAGCCTCCTTCAGCACAGAGAACGGGCTAAGTTTACAGTACTGGGCATGAGTTCCCTCCTGTTGAGAAGGCCTTAGGTTTGATTAGGCAGCTGAGCTGTTGGTTACTTCCAGGCTGTAAGTGCCACTGCTGAGCTTTGGGGGATTTCCTGACACTGTGGTCACTGCTCCTAGACTGGGTAGGGCTATTGGTTGTTTTCTTCCCATGACAGCTTGCATAGTTTCTTCCAGAGCGAGCTAGCCCTCAGGGAGGAGGCTTCCAGGCCAGCTGCAGCTCAAGTCCTGGGTCTGAAATATGCGGTGCCTTCAATCATTAAAACTTACCTTTAGTTTCTGGAAAGCAGACACGTGCACAGGGGTCAGAAGAGGAGGATATCAGATCCCCCGGAACTGGAGTTATGGATAATTGTGTGTTGCCTAGTGGGTGCTGGGAACTGGACCCCAGGTCCTCTGCAAAAGCAACAAGTGCTCTTAACTGCCAAGCCCTGAAGGCCCCTGTTTTTAACATGTTTTCTTATAATGCAGTCGATGAGTTTTCCATTTTCTTCCCAGAGGCTGAGAGAGAGAGCATATGAATAGCACAGCATTGCATCTGGGAAACTATTTGTGCAGAGGACTAGGAAGGTCTTTAGAAGCTTGTGAGTTATCCAATGGTGTATAATTGACAGGTTTGATTGTATGAGAGGGCACACATGGAATTCTGCACAAACATTTACAAGATAGATCAGCCAATGTCACAGCCATAATTGCCTCATGAGCAAGTTTCCTGGACTCATAAAAGCTACCAGCGAGTCTTGTCTCCACGCATCTGAGCAACATCTGCTCCAGTGACTGCACAACAATGTCCCCTGGGTCCCTTAATACACCAACAGCATCAGACTAGCCCCCTCTCCAAAGAACGAATTCAGTCTGCTGCTTTGTTTCCTGGGGGTTCTATAACAAATCACTGCATGCTGAGTATCTCCAAACAACAGAGATAGATTATCTCATCATTTCCAGAAGCCACGAGACCTCTGTGTGTCTACGTCCTTCCCCTATGAACCCCAGTTGTGTTTGATTAAAGTCTGCCCTAATGATGTAATCTAAATTTGAATAGATCTTGCAATGACTCTAAATCCAGGTGAGTCTGAAGGTCAAGGATTCAACAAGAGAACGCAGTTCAACTCATGACAGTGACAGTGCCCAAACACCTTACCCCTGTCCCTCACTAACCCTTAGCAGGAACCCATGGCCACACCTGCTCTGCTTCCTGGGTTGTCTAGGCCTGGATCCTCCCAAACACTCTGAGATTGGTCTCAGGGAACAGTCAGGAGCCTCCCTTCCTCCCCAGTTGTCACCTGCCACCTCTTCCATGTAGATGTCACCTTCTCTGAAGCTAACAGAAGCCAGGAGGGATCTAGAAATATTCTAGAGTTCTTCGTCACAGGCTCCACTTTCTATACTTAATTCTTGTTAAGTCAGTCTCCCTGCATAGTCTTTTGAGGTCTACACAGTCACAGAAGAGGGGCCCAGGCTAGGTGACCTCATTACTCGAAGAAGGGACCCCTCACCTGTGCTGGGCAGGTGCTCTATATATGCAGTAGGCAGCGGACCTTAGGGGCATTCCCAGGTGTCTATGTTTCCATCTACACAGGGAAAGGCTACAGCCACACACAGGAAGGGTGGTTTGCAGGCCACTCATCTGGGCACCCGAGACTGATTCCCTCTATTGAAGCCGGCTACACTTCATTTCTTCTCTGCATGAGTAAAGCCTTACTCCCGCCCAGTGCTTGTAGGAACTGCATCTTGAGTCAGCCATCTACCAGCATGAAGAAGCTTGTCTTTCCACTTCTGCTCAGCCTACCAGCTGCCTCTACTTGAACCTCGGTAGAGTTCCCGACAGCTGTGTTTCCTTTCTGTCCCCAGGATCGAGAGGTGAGCATTACAATTTGAAATGCTTCTTATTGTGTTTCTTGTCCCCTCTTCTGGGAAGATGTCCCACAGAAAGAATCTCTACCAAACTTCATTTCCGGGCACTTGCTTTCCTTTAAAAAAAAAAAAAAAAAAAAGGAAAATCATTCTACAGATTTTTCTCTGCAGACTTAATGTCTGAAACACACCCAGTTCCTGCTCCCAAATAGTTTCCTCTGTACGTTTCTCCGTGTGGGTTTTATTCTAAACTGAGCCAGGCTTGCCTGGCTACACTGCACCCTTTTTTTGAGCCCATCCTAGAGACCATGTCTCTATAAGCTACAAGCCTGAAAAGAGAAGGCCCCTCCTCCCGGCCCTTGCCAGGGCTCACTCTTTTTCTAGATGACTGTTGTTGTTTTTTACAGATTTCCCCTTCTTGCTACAGACAGTTTTGAAATTTCTGCTACAGCCTTGGAAGTCTTGGCACGCAGCACACAGCTCACAGCATTGTGAAAGAAAGCCCGCGACCTCATGGGGGCTGGCCACTCCATGTCAGCCACTGTCACAACTTCTTACCCTTCGGTTCTTAGCCAGCAGGAAAACCAGGCATGCTCATGTCAGCAAGAAAACAGACCGGGAAAACAGAATGGATTAAGAGGGCTGGAGGGGGCCAGCCCTTTATTTGCTTAAGGCAGCTTAGCTACACCTGACATTAATAAGTGAAAGGAAGGCTGATCAGTATTTAGAACAACCGTACAAATTGGGACATGCTCGTTTAGTCAAGAGAATGTGAGGCAAAGCCAGAAGTTGGCAATAAATGAACTGCCTAAGGCCAGTTGTTCCTCCCCCCTTTTTTGTGAGATATTCATGGGAATCAGATTTTCGGAGAGCCTCCGCCAGCTTCTCCCAGTGAACTTATAATCCCTTTGTGTCATAGCACAAAGTTCACAGAGTCGGTCAGAAGAGGGTGGGCGTCTACAAACTCAGTGAGGTCCCCTGCAAGTTCTGCCAATTTCCCCCAAAAGATAGGTGATTTAAACATCATTTTTCACATATGCTAGACCCTCGGCTGTATGCTTTACAGAAGTTGTCCTGGCTAATCCTCATTAAGCCCTGACCTATCTTAGCTTTTCCATTTTGTACAGTACTAACCTGAGGTGCTGAAAAGATTAGGCACCACCCAATGATACATGCCTAGCTGGTGAGACAAGGTTCATTCAGCAGCAGACTCTGCAACCCATGGTCTTGGTTCTTAGGGTTACAAATAAAGCTTAGTTTTCCAGGACCAACCATCCAGCGTTATCGCCAACTGTGTGAACAGCATTGGCTAATTGTTTGCATAGTGGCATCAACACTGTCACATTTCCTGTGAAAGACGCAAAGGAAATACCATGTGAGAAATTGATGACCTATTGGTAGAAACAAAGACAACTAAACCAGGTTACAGTGTGGGTTAATGCATATTATATAATGCATATCTATTTAAATCATAGCTTGTCCAGAAAGTATTGTAGTGATTTGAATGTAATTGGCCCACATAAGCTCATAAGGAGTGGCACTATTAGGAGATGTGGCTGTGTTGGAGTTGGTATGACCTTATTGGAGGAAGCATGACCCTGTGGGGGTGGGCTTTGAGCTTCCCTAGGCTCAGGATACCATCCAGTGTCTCAGTTGACTTCCTACTGTAGGACTCTCTCTCACCTCCTTATCTAGTACAAGGTCTGCCTGCATGCCGCCATGCTCCCCATCATGATGATAAAGGACTGAACCTCTAAAACTGTAAGTGGGCAACTCTAATTACATGCTATGGCCGCAGTGTCTCTTCAACAGCAATAGAAACCTTAACCAAGACATGTACCTACATGACCAAACAATCCTCAACACCCAAATGTTCCTTGCAATGAAGTCGATATAGCTGTTGAATGGAGACTTCCATCTGAACATCTTAGGATGTTTAGAATTTCTGTGTGAAGGATGTTTAGAGTTCCGGTGTGAAGAATGTTTAGAGTTCCAGTGTGAAGAATGTTTAGAGTTCTGGTGTGAAGAATGTTTAGAGTTCTGGTGTGAAGAATGTTTAGAGTTCTGGTGTGAAGAATGTTTAGAGTTCTGGTGTGAAGAATGTTTAGAGTTCTGGTGTGAAGAATGTTTAGAGTTCTGGCGTGAAGAATGTTTAGAGTTCCGGTGTGAAGAATGTTTAGAGTTCTGGTGTGAAGAATGTTTAGAGTTCCGGTGTGAAGGATGTTTAGAATTCTGGTGTGGGGACACAAAGAACGTGGGGGGGGGAGAAGAAGAAGTGGTGAGGGCCACTGGCTAATCCCAGCCTCCCTCTGGCCATGCTCCCTCACCCTTGAAAATTCCTGCCACTACATTCTTTTTTTTCTTTGAGGAAATACAGACAGGAAAGAAGGAAAGGAGAGGAAACAATGGAAGAAGAGAGGAGATGAAGAAAGGAAAACATGGGTTTTTTGTTTGTTTGTTTTTTTAATGGTGAGAGGATGGAGAGTGGTTTAGAGCACTTGCTGCTCTTCTTGAGTTCAATTCCCAGCTCCTGACGCCTGACTGTTCACAACCACCTGTGTAACTCTAGTCGTAAGGATCTGCTGCCCCCTGCAGGTATTCACACGCATGGCATATGCTCACAAAGACACAAATACACAGACCAAACATCTAAGTATTAACAAAACTGTAAATATACATGGGGCTAGAAAGATGACTCTGTGGTAAAGAGCACTTGTGCTCTTCCAGAGGATTCAAGTTCAATTCCCAGCCCCTGTGTCTCACCACTATACATGACTCCTGTTCTAGGTCATATGATGCTCTCTTCTGGTCTCTGTGGGTATCATGCATGTAGATGGTACACAAATATAACACCATATTTTAAAAAAAATGAAAGAATTGAGAGAAACAGGCTTCCAAGGTTCTTTACCTCACTCTAAGGTAAAATAACAGAGCAAGGCCTCCCTTCATCCCCAGCAATGTCAATAATGTCTGTGGCGACATTTGAGCGCGTCTGAAGAGAGAAACCAGGCAGAAGGAAATGGATGCCAGCTCCAAGGAGGATTACATACATACAGCCCTAAGATAAGGAAGGTTTGTGTGCTTTCTGGTGGCATGGCAATCTGTGACATTGCCCTTCCCTCATTGTCCCAGACGGGTTATCAGCACAACATTGGTGTACCCAGCAGGGTCATGTACATAAACTGAAATGGCTGTGACCTTTCTGGGGGATGACTCGGGAGCTCCCACCAACATCTCCAAAGATTCCCCAGGACAGCAAAGATCAAGGACACAGATGTGTTTGAGTAGCGCGTGACTTCAAGGTCTCACGTGGCAGCCTCTTTCCATCTCTCTCTGGGTAGTTTCTTTCCCCAAAGGACAAAAAAAAAAAAAAAGACTTTATTGGGCTCCGCAGAGTCTTTTCCAGGCACACATCCATATCCTTTATCCTTTAATCGCTTCTCGTATGATAAGGTTTGTAGTTTCTCACCATTCGCCAGCAGCAGCTAAGCGTGACTGCTATGCTCCGTACTGGGGTAAGCGTAACCCAAGACTGCAGAGGAAGGAGACTAGACTTTTTGTCACTATAACCTAACATCTCACAGGCGCATAACCCTTTTGCTTTGCCCCCAGTGTTTTTGACAAGATTTCAAATTTTCCCATTTGTGTTATTGTCTCACATGTCTACAACTGATTTTTAAGAACACTAAAGGTCAAGATTTGACATTTATCTCATTTGACTTTTATCGTGCTGGATAAGTAATTAGATAGTTTTATCAAAATATATGGGGACCCTGATTTCTCTTGCAAGATAAGTCATCTCTCCCAGCTTTGAGCCAGTTGTGGGAGGATTTACCTCTATTAAAGGCCTCTCCAAGTTGCTGGCTTCAATACTGGCCAGTGATTGGCAGCTACTCCTGTTGATTGCAATACAGGCCAATCACAAAGTGATGCTCGTCATAACCAAAGTCATCAGCCCACTGTTGGTCTGTCTGACTAGAGGAACTCTGTCGCACATTTCTCCATCTTTGCCATATAAGCATCATAAGATTGAAATGCTATCTTTTGGATGTGACATGGCTATCACACTTACGAACCCACAACAGCCGTAGTTACTGCAATAAGATCAAACCAACCAAAATTGCAGCACAGACAGAAAAGGTGTTCTCCAGGCCCCACTCCCTTCTGAGAAGTTATTGGCAGTCGATAGCTTCTGGATGGAAAGGAGAATCATTGTTTGTTTGTTTGTTTGTTTGTTTGTTTTGAAGATGCGGTCACTGCTGGCTTCCCTTCCTTTATTGGATGGTTCCACTCTCATGTACACATAGGCTGTGCTAATTAGATTTAATGGGAATCTTAGTTACTCTTGCTATGATAAGACTTCATGACCAAGGCAACTTATAAAAAAAAACATATTTAATTTTGGGTCATCATTCCTGAAGGTTAGAGTCCATGACTATCATGGTAGGGATCATGGCAGCAGGCAGGCACTCATGGTTCTGGAGCAGTAGCTGATAGCTTACATTTTGATCTACAACCAAGAGACAGAGAGAGCTAACAGGGATTGGCATGGGCTTTCTGAAACCTCAAAACCCATCCCCAGTGATACACCTCCTCCAACAAGGCCATAATTCCTAATCCTTCCCCCAAAAGTTCTACTAACTGGGGCTTAAGCTTTCAAACAACCACAGTGGGTGTCCTGGTTAGGCTTGATTGTCAACTTGACACAGCCAAGAGACATATAAGAGGAGAAGACTCAGCAGAGAAACTGTCTGGCTCAGATTGGCCTGTAGACAGGGTCGACTTGATTGTTAGTTGATGTAGGAGAGCCCACTATGGGAGGTACCATTCCTTGGGCAAGAAGTCTTGGGTTGCAAAAGAAAGCTAGGTAAGCAGGAGTTGGTGGAGAATCTAGCTGGCAGTGTTCCTGCTTCAAGTTCTCCCTTGCCTTTCTGCCATGATTGCCCTCAATGATAGGCAATGTGTGGCCTGGAAGCACAAGCCAGGTAAACTCTTTCTTATCCTAAGTGGGCTTTGGTTGTAGTGTTTGTCATAGCAACAGAAAAGCAGCAAATAACAAAACAAGCAATTGGTATCAGAAGTGGGGTTGTTGCTATGATAGACCTGATAAAATGGTTTTTTTGTGCCTTGAACATTTTTTTTGTTGGAACAGAGTGGAAGTGTTTGGAACTTTGGTCTAGAAAAGCTATCTGATTCTCAGAGCTTAATGAGGAGTTGTTTGTTGCGGGGGCTCGGAAGATACAAACGCTGTGAGAAATGTGGGCCATGGAGGCCTGGTCATGAGGTTACAGAGGGGGAAATGAGGGGTATGATTGTGGTTCATTGCATATGTACATGAAATTCTCAAGAATTAATGAAATTTATTTTAAAATGCAAAAATAATCTTTTCTTAAGGGCTTAGATACCGTGCTGTGGCAGAAAAGTAGAACAGGAGGGGCATCACAATTGAATATGGAAGGAACCATTTGACAGAAGGACCTGGAACCTCAGCAGAAAGCATACAACAGACAAGGGAAGAAGGGGGAAGGCAGGTGCTCTATAAATGAACTAAAGGGCCATGACTTTCAACCTGGAGTGTTGAGGCTCAGCCCTACCCTAGCTTTCTGGGCCATTCCCACTCTTAGAAGTGTCTTTCTTCTTCCTGATAAGCTGAGGATGGTGGCCCAGCCAGGCAGTGGTGGTGCACACCTTCAATCCTAGCATTCGGGAAGCAGAGGCAGGCAGATCTCTGAGGAGGAGGACAGCTTAGTCTATATTGGGAGTTCCAGGACAGATAGCCAGGGCTACGTAAAGAGACCCTGTCTCAAGCACTTAGGTGCATGACCTGTGCTCTTCCTTGTTTCGTGCCTTGTTTAGGTTGAGGACAGAATTGTGAGCTCATATTGACCGTAGAGGAGCGTTCTTTGCCAGGACATTCTGCTTTGTTTGTTTGGTTTCTTTTCTCTTAACTCTGGCCAGTAGTGAAATTAAAAAAAGAGAGATCTTGGCAAGAAATGAATGACTTTGCATTGTCCATCAGCCCTCAGAACCACAAGTGTAAGGGCATTCCCTGCTGAGAGGCGTCTGGGTCTCAACTTGAAAGACAAGAAGCGCTGAGGAGTCTCCCAGGTCCTTGCCCGGGGTCACAGGACCCAGGGCCCGCGGTGTGACTTGAAAGAACAGCTGACTTTTAAGATTAGGTAAAAAAAAAAAAAAAAAGCTTGTTGAAACCCAAGAAACATGTGAGTGTTGGGTCCAGAAACAGAGCGAGCAATGGGAAGTGAGGCTAAAGACTGCACTGGCCCACGCTGCATTACCTAGAGCGTGGGGCTCTCCTCTGAGTGCTGTAGGTACACAGCTTAGATCAACATTCCAACGCTCCCACGAGTGTTGACTATGGCCAGCTTGACCTTACAGTCCAAGAGGGAAAGGGCTTTGTCTAAGGCCGCACTGCCAGCTCAGTAAACAGTTCAGCCGCTTCCCTGGACCAGGAGGGGAGGGGCTTATGTAAATGAGAACCCACAATTTACTGCTCTCCGCTAACTTCCTCTTGGTACTTAGTGGATGTTAGGAAAATATTATCAAAGAATTATGATCGCTGCTTTTCCAGGGGCTGAAAAGTCTGGCTTTACAGCCAAACTATTAAGCATTCCAGCTGAGCCTGCAGAGCTGGAAAAATCCCATTCTGGTACTCCATTCAGAAAACACCTAGCGGGAGGGGGGGGGCTCCCTGTACCTGTTGGTTCCTCTGCCTTCTCAGGGGGCAGATGGGGATGTTTGCTCGGTGGCAGAGCTTGCCACAGCTCCTATTCCACCTCCTGGGGCTGTGGCCCACATTACCCCTAGAAGGTATGACTGTGGTTACTTTCTCAGCCATGCCAGCTCATGAAAAATAAAATTTAAAAAAGGAGGGAGGGGGCTTTTTTCAGGGACTCTGGACATTGGAGCAATGTTAACCAAATCCAACAACAAGATGCAGATTTTTAAAGGTATTTCTATATTTATCTATTGTATTATTTATGTAAGCATGTAAGCATTAATGGCGCCTGTGTGGAGGTCAGAGGACAAGCTGTGGGAGTCCATTCTTTCCTTCTGCCACGTAACCCTGAGTATCAGATTCAGGTGGTTGAGCTTGGCAGCAAGCCACTTTTACCCACTAGTTTTCTGTCAAACTAGAATATAGATTTTCATACATGAGTTCTCTTTCCACAGCTAACACGCACGCACACACACACACACACACACACACACACACACACACACACACACACACTCACGCTTAAAGATACAGGCAACATTAACAGTTACCATCCATTGAATGAGCATAGTTTCCATAGACTCCTCTACATATAAGCTGTAGAACAGAGGGAACTAGGGACTCTAGAACAGAGGGACTGGCCAGGATTTTGATGTCCATGTTTAGAATCAACCTTACATGGAATCTGAAGATCCTATGTTTGCCCCTGGAGAGGCAGTGTCTTTCAGTAACATCCAGCCTCTTTGAAAGAAGCCAGGTCTCCAGCCTTTGGTTCAGGGCTGCACTGGAGCTGTCCATCAATCCTGGTGTCCTGGGCCCTGGTTCAGATGGGAGAATTCCGTGCCCTCCCAGCACTCCCTGACCCCTGAGACAGAACTGGTGAGCACATCAGTTAAGCCATGCTCAGTCTCCTCTTGGGAAATGGAACTTTCTAAGGTGGAAAACACATGGTTGCCAACTCACCTAAAACCGCTCATGTCCCTAAGCCACTTATCAACTAAAACAACTCGGAGAGCTTAGAAAATAAAGTGTTCAATCGGGTGGCTATTAAATGCATAATTCTGTAAAATGTAATTTTTGAAAGAAAAGCACCCTCTCTGCTTCCTGAACTAGAAACTCGGCCAGAAACAGGGGTGGTGGAGCAGCAGCACTCAACTCCGTTTATAATGGCAGATGCCACAAACTCCAACACTAGGAAGCCCAAGATAACCTACTCTGTTTTGACCTTGCCAGACCCCAAGGACCTTAACGGCAGACACCTGATGACAGACACAGGGCCTGGACATTTCCCCAATGTGCCTCTCGCTTTATCTCCCCCTCCTCTACCACCTCTACATCCCCCCTCCCTCCCCCTCCCTCCCTCCCTGCTATCTTCCCCCTCTGTACCTCTGTCTTTCTTTTTCTACATTCATTCACCCTCCAGCTTTCATCCCTCCTTTTTTTTATCTTGGATTCCCCTCAAAATATAAAGTCTTGGAGTAAGTGTGCCTGTAACCCCAATACTCAGGATTGCTAGAAATGTGATGCCAATCCTGTCTATATGATGAGTTCCCAGCCACCATGAGCTACATAGTGAGACTCTGTTTCAAAACCAAACAACCTCACCAAGCAGTGGTGGCGCCTGCCTTTAATTCCAGCGCTCGGGAGGCAGAGGCAGGAGGATCTCTGTGAGTTCAAGGGCCAGCCTGGTCTACAGAATGAGTTCCAGGACAGCCAGGGCTACACAGAGAAACCCTGTCTCGGAAAACAAAAACAAACAAACCCTTAAGGAGTCTCTTTCATCGAATTTTTTTCCCACAACTTCTGACCCATGATGACTGGTCTCTTACTCCAGGTTCTGGGTGCTGGGTGCTGGTAAAGCCTTCCTCAGTGCAGGGAGCAGCTGAGGCCTTGGACTGCTCTCTCTAGGATGCTTTCCAACACCAAAATCAATAGCCTCTCCCGGGAGACTTGAGTTGCAGGGCTGAGTAACAGGCAGAGATTCCATCCTGGTTACAATGTTCCCACTGAGGACCCCGCCTCCCTGCTAATGAGAAAAATGCTCTTCCGGTGGCGAGCAGATCTGACCAGATGGCCAGGCAGAGCGGCTAAACCTTAAGAAACTAAAAATTATCTGTGTTTAAGGCAACAGAGAAAAAAACAAGACTCAGATAGCCTTGGCAGCTTCTTCTCTAGCTCCTTAGCCGCCATGGCTGTCACCGATGCGTGAAGGATGAAGTTGGCCTCTGAAGAATCCGAAGTAACACACAAAGGGAGAAATTGGTTACCATGTACTTCACAGACAGACGACATGTTGCAATCCCTATCAGAAATGGAGAATCCCCACAGATGTAACCTGAAAGCTTCCATTAGTGCGGAATGCCTGAGTTCAGAACTTGAAGCCAAATCCGTCTCCAGTCTGCTATCTTAGGGAAGAGGACACACGTGTGTGCTACTCACCCCACAAAGTCTGGTGGGGTGTGCGGCCCCTTTAAGCCTTGCTGGAGAGGAGGACCTCAAAGGATCTTCTGGGTTGGGAAGTAGTTGTGGGAACCAGAGAGTTTGTTGAAAGACGTTCCTAAGCAGAGATCTCTTGTCCATCCTGGGACAGAAGACACCATCCATGTCCCCAGACCCAGAGCAACCTGTACCACTGACTGACTCCTCAAAGTCCTTGGGAGGGGGGACTGTGAAGCTCTCAGAGCTCAACTTAAATAATCTCCACCCTCTATGACAGTAGATCATCTTTTCTCATTTAATATGTGTGTGTGCGCGTACATATATAGAGAGATATATAGATACAGATAAAGACACACACACACACATATATCTTTCTCTTCCTCCCCCTCCCCCCTGAGTCCCCTTCTCTTTTTCCCCAGGGGAAATGCATTGAGGTTGTCCCTATGGTGAACTTGAAGCAGAGCCTTCATTGTCCCCTTTACATTGAAGGTGAAAGGCCCTGGCTCCCAAGGGGACCGCAGCTGCTCTGACCTGGTCCGACTGTGTTTGTGACTAAGGAGTACGTCACTGAACTGAGGGGAGGAGGCAAGGGGACATTGCCCACTGCATCCAGACCAAACCTCAGCAGGGCTCCCAAGCACATCCCACTGGGAATCTATATTCAACCCACATACAGTAGGCCGGGCTGTGGCCCTGAAGTTGTGGCCTTGCTCCCAGCAAGTGCCCCAGAGACCAGGGCCTCCCAAAGGCTCTTCCAGAGATTATTCTAGCCGCAGTGGAAGCACACAGCCCCTTCCAGGATGGCTAAAATTGTAGGGAAGAAAGGAAATAAGTTAAAAGGGACAGAAGGCATTCCAGAAAACACATGCACCAGATAAATGTCATGTTTGTAAATCATGGCACCCCCACAGGAAAGCCTGGAAGAGGCTTCCGTCCGTCCCCAGATCTACGCAGAGTTCCATTCTCCTGCACCTGCCAGCTCAGAGATGAACCCTGGGCCCCAAAGAATCTTGACAGCTAACGCTCACACAGGGGTTGAGAGAGCACGTGCCAAAGGTTCCCCAGCCAGCAATGACTTCACATTCTTGAGAATAAACTATTGACCAGACACGTGGAAAGATGATGACGCCTGGAGACAAAGGAGATTCTAAACCCAAAGGTTTTCCGCGGCAAATCCACCTCGTGGGCTCTCTAGCTCCTGGGCCCCGGATCCCTCAAAGCAGGGCCGTGTCTACATAATCGACGAGGCCCTAGGTTCAGCCCCAAAGACAGTGTGTCCTCAGCAGAGACGGCCAGCAAGGTAAGGCCCTCCGGCCACACTGACGTGGCTTCTTATTCCAACACAATCCCTGTCTGGAAAAGCAGTTCCCTGTACTGGCAAAAATGTCCTTCCTATCCGTTTTAAATTTAGAAGAAGCAAATGTCTCAGGGAGATCAGAAAATTAAATTCTACACCGAGTGTGTGCTTCCCGGCCCCTGATTCTGCATCTGGCATGCAGCTGGCATCTATGGAGAATGAAATTGGGGTGGCAGTGGGGAAGGGGCACAGGGAGGGGGCTTGGCGAAAGGCAAGGGAAGCTGAGCC